>JAVTVY010044411.1:0-206458 GCA_036873755.1 Hanleya hanleyi | reverse complement strand
TGATATTGGCATGTTGGATGAAAATTGAGGACTATATTAGCTATAAGATTTGACTGAACATACAACAGCCATTTCGGGGGACAACAATATGTCTAGATTTGAGCCTTTTCAGTTGCAAACAAAGACTCAGACAATAGCTTCCTACATGAAGTATCTACCATAAAATCATGACCACAAAATAAATACATAACTGTTATTGATGTCAAGATATGCATTAATACATTACACTTACTGAGTTTCAGTTCTTGATTCTTGATTTGAATGATTTGTGATAAGCAAATCTGTATTTAAACAGATCAGATATATAATATTCAATTAAAACTTGTACCTGACAGCCGATTTGGGTACAGATCCATAAACTAGAACACTAAGACCACGGTACAGGCCCCTGACACCATGCTCTTTAACAGTCACTTTTACACAGTCTATCGGGCCTTTGAAACGTTTTTCTATGCCCGCCCGTTCATCTAGTTGTAATTGCGTTTTCACATATTCTGTGGGGAATGTTATGCAGATCTCCAGCCCGCCAGTTATACCACCTGAAATGCAACATGAACAATTTAGATACAATTGAGCGAAAGTGGTTGCAACGAAGACCGTTTATAATGATAATTCATTTGTCAAAATAATCTTGCATTCAGGGAAGTGGACACCGATGGACTAATAATCAAAACTGTACTATCATATTCATTTTAAACATGATAAAGAATGAAAAATTTGACCACAACAAAATAAATGTTTCGTCAATACATCAAGATGGCAGGCCTACATGTAATCTGACTGAACTACTGATGAAACAATTGAGAAGTTCTGCTGTGTGACACATCTACATGTACATGTAATCTGACTGAACTACTGATGAAACAATTGAGAAGTTCTGCTGTGTGACACATCTACATGTACATGTATGCATGCAGATAATGTATGTACATCTCACATAAACATGATACATGTAAATGAGTGAATAGTATTTAACTTAGCTTTCAACCATTTTTCAGTCATATCGCGATGCCTAAATGTGACAGTGCACATAGTGAATATGGTGATTATTTTAAAAATTATTTATGTACATGTATCTCATGGAATGTATGAAAAACATGATGCAATATTTTCATGGGTCTACTGTCTAACAATAATGACAATGTTGGACATGCCTTTGTGCCAGGATATGTGCATATAAATTAACTACATGTACATGTATGTACATGTAAGCTCAGATACATGTGAAAGCATGATCAGTGCTGACAATGTAATAATCATTGTTCCACATAGATTCTCATGATTGTATGTAGGCCCCCGTGTTTTAAATGATGGGACATCATCGTCAAGACAGTGAAATGGACACAAAATAATATGCCAGCATCAAGGTTGTCTAGAAACAATCCAGACTTGTAGCACAAATAATGATATATTTGCTATGCTGGGAATCATAGCAGAAAAACATCTGCAGTACTGATACATCGGTCTTCAGTGGATTAAAAATAGATGGAAAGGAATGGTAAGGACATAAAGTAGTCCTAAAGTTGAGTTACCATGGCAACTGAAGTACGAAAGTTAAACTAATCAAGCTACTGCCCAATTCATCAGCGTCTTCCTGGGTTAGCTACATGTATACATGTACCTCCCTAAACAGCGCAAACTTTACTGTTCACATTACTTGTTAGTGATCAAAAACCCATGGTGGCGGTAAACTGACTGGCTGATCAGTTGATTACTGGGTTTGTTAACACAGGGGAATGATCAGGGATGTCATATTAGGCCACAAGAAAAGCTGTTTGTTTCTGGTCATCATGAACCACCTTCAGGCAACTAATTAAGATTTCATTGTCTTGCTAAAATTTCAAGTAGAGGCTCAGTGTTGAAAATACATATGCATGCAAACCATTCCAAAGCAACAACAAATCACTGCATCGTGTTGTGTACACAGACACCTTTCGCTATCTTTCCCCGCCATGTACATGTACATGTAACGCCAAGCTGTTATGAATGACCTTGGCAACATTTAGTCAAGATTTAGAGGCTCAAATTAACCTGGATCGACTATTCAAACATTGTTTTCCAAATAACAACCCCCGCCTAGAGTATGCCATACAGAGACTGCTGGTACATCTATCACATGACAAATCCTAAAGTGACCTGATACCCCGTGGACTGCGAACAATCTTACTTATTATTATGACCAGCAGAACCATCATATCTGAAGCTTGGTTCTCCCCAAGTCTTGAGATTGCTCACGAGTATCTGTAGTATCTGTAGTGTAATTTTCAGCAATTAACCACAATCAGGGCTCAAAATTAACACCCTTTTACTTGTCCTGCTCAAGTGAAATTTGCATGGGACAACCAACCTTAGTAATGTTGTTGCTCAGTGGCAACTACCTTAAAATTATGACAATCACATCCTTCAGCTTAATGGGTGCACTATACTTTGTTGAATGATACACTCATGACAGTGTAGCTTACTGGGTGCAAAATACTTTGTTGAAAGTTACACTCATGACAGTGTAACCTCTCTATAACACTGTTGTTGGGAAACCAAATTTACACCACCTTATACATTTTCAGCCTTATACAAAAAGGATTGAAATTATATGCGTTTTATTACTTTGGGACACCACAGCACCCGCCTAAAATCAGAATCTGTGCTACATGTATCGAGGCACCTTTTTGTGGAGCTAGACTGTAGTTCATAGGAAATCCATGAAATCCATTTTGATTACTTTTATCATGAATTGGCTGTTATTTACATTAATATACATGTACATGTAGGATGTGAAAAAGATTGTTGTTATTATTATTGTTGTTTTTTCTTCCACCATCTTGGAGTAGAGTTACATAAGGGCAGCTAACTAGACATATTTTACATGCCATAACTGTACAGACATTATTATCTCCCCTTATATGTGACAGAAAGCAGTTAATTGCCAGACTGTTGGTTGGGGTCGAGGATAGTTCCCATGGCCCACAATCAAGTAGCCTAGCTGTAGGGCTCAGCTGTGTTATTTGTTGGACTTGAAAATTTTCCAGCAATTTCCACATGTTGTTGGGGCACTGTATTTACCCGTCCAACAATTTACGAGGTAGAAAAAACCTGTCCGAAAATAACGAACTGGCACAGACGAGGATCGAACCCGCCATTCTTTGCTCCATAGTCAGGCATCTTACTCATGAGCCATGGAAGCAGCTGAATGCAACCGTTGGATTTTTTTTTATATACCTAACACAAACCTAACCCTAATCCCAAAATCCTAACCCGTAACCAGTTAATACTGATTTAACGCCAATTAGCGCAAAGTTTGCATCCTAATTAGATGTAATCACGCTTGAGAGCATTCATCAGACCTCAGTCGCGTGATTTCATGGCCTAGGCTACTTGGGCCATGGGAACTATCCTTAAAACTCTTTGCCCCATGATGACGCCATTTGACGCTCCTTTCTAAACCATACAGGCTTTTCTAGGCTGCCCCATAGACCTTTTCGGTGATCACCTGTAAATTGTCAGGTACAAATCTATTGGAGGGCTGGGGTCAAAGGTTTATTAATTTTTTTTATTACTTTTACAGTGGCCAACAATTTAGCATGTTTAATATTTTCTGAAATAAAATATTATTGAAGGAGGTTAATTAATTATTTTATTACATAAGGCGTCAAATGGCGTCATCATGGACTAGGAAGGGGCGTCACCATGGGGCAACGGTAGTAAGCCTCCATGGGGCAAAGAGTTAACCGTTGGGTGGATACGGTTCTCTCTTGTTTGATTCAAAATATACATTTGAAGTTCATTTAATTTAGTTTCTTTGACAAATCTGTTATCCTTTGAGACAATTGTTTCATAAAGTAAGAAATGAAACAAAATCACTTTGGGCATTATGTTTTATTACTCAAACAGGATAGAAACAAGATCAGTTCTAATTTCTCCTTCAATGACAATTGTTCTAAATTTCACATTTTCTGTTAAAACTGGTTTTCGCTAGAAAATGGCTACTAATAAAAAGTAGGAACTACATGTAGTTATGTCTCCCCCAACTATGTTGGGGGGAGACATCTAGTGTTTGTGCTGTCTGTCTGGTTGGATGGATTCTGTCTGGATGGATGGATGTCTGTCCGTCCCCTTACCTTGTCTGCAAGATATCTTGAGAACTACTGGATGGAATTTCACCAAACTTGGATGGAAGCTTCATTGGGATAGCCCCCCATTTGATTAGGTTTTGGTGTGTGTGTGTGCATTCATCCGTGTCCGGTGTCCGTCCGTCCGTCCATCTACTGGTACATGTATATACAGGCCTTGTCTGCAAGATATCTTGAGAACTACTGGACGGAATTCCCTCAAACTTGGATAGAAGCTTCAGTGGGATAGCCCCCTCATTTGATTAGGTTTTGGTGTGTGGGCGTGCATTCATCCGTGTCCGGTGTCCGTCCGTCCGTCCATCTACTGGTACATGTATATACAGGCCTTGTCTGCAAGATATCTTGAGAACAACTGGATGGAATTTCACCAAACTTGGATGGAAGCTTCAATGGGATAGCCCTCCCATTTGATTAGGTTTTGGTGTGTGGGCGTGCATTCATCCGTGTCCGGTGTCCGTCCATCTACTGGTACATGTATATACAGGCCTTGTCTGCAAGATATCTTGAGAACTGGATGGAATTTCACCAAACTTGGATGGAAGCTTCATTGGGATAGCCCCGTCATTTGATTAGGTTTTGGTGTGTGTGTGTGCATTCATCCGTGCCCAGTGTCCGTCCATCCGTCCATCTACTTGTACATGTATATACAGGCCTTGTCTGCAAGATATCTTGAGAACTACTGGACGGAATTTCACCAAACTTGGATGGAAGCTTCAGTGGGATAGCCCCGTCATTTGATTAGGTTTTTTGTGTGTGTGTGTGCATTCATCCGTGTCCGGCATCCGTCCATCCATCTACTTGTACATGTATATACAGGCCTTGTCTGCAAGATATCTTGAGAACTATTGGACGGAATTTCACCAAACTTGGACAGAAGCTTCAGTGGGATAGCCCCCTCATTTGATTAGGTTTTGGTGTGTGTGCGTGCATTCATCCGTGTTCGGTGTCCGTCCATCTACTTTTACATGTATATACAGGCCTTGTCTGCAAAATATCTTGTAACTACTGGACGGAATTTCACCAAACTTGGATGGAAGCTTCATTGGGATAGCCTCTCATTTGATTAAGTTTTGGTGTGTGTGTGCGTTTATCCGTGTCCATCGTCCGTCCGTCCATCCATCTTCATGTACATGTATATACAGGCCTTGTCTGCAAGATATCTTGAGAACTACTGAACAGAATTTCACCAAACTTGGAAGGTTCATTGGAATAGCCCCCTCATTTGATTAGATTTTGGTTTGTGCGTGCATTTATCCTTGTCCATTGTCCGTCCATCCATTCATCTAATTGTACATGTATATACAGACCTTGTTGGCAAGATATCAGGAGAACTACTTGACACTTATTTCTACATTAATTTTATAGCACTTTCCCTTAAATAATGTGCCCACTCAACGCAAGGTGGGAGGTTGGGGGAGACGTATGTTTTTGCTTAAAAAAACAACCAGCATAGGCTTCATGCCGGAGCGGCAACCCAAGGGTCAAAGCGGAACCTCTAGTTACTTTTGTGATTATCGGAAAGTTGATTGTTTGAAGTTTAACGTCGCACCAAACCTATTGGTCACACGGCGACGAGGACCCAAACAAACATACCCTAGCAAAACCCTAACCCTAGCAAAAACCTAACCAAAACAACAAAATTTTTTGAATTTTGAAAATTAGGCTCTACAGACACTGGTGATCACAATGGATCGTCAGAGAGCCTAATTTGTTTGGCTCTTTAATCTACCTCCTGTGCCAGAACATGGTATGGTGAACCATGCTGCCCTAAGCTGTAGGGTGATTTAAAGGAAAGACACAAAAGGTAAATAGAAATATTTTGGGACAACCAGAATGTCGACAGTGTGGTTGTCCATGGACAACAACTGAAAAACTTAATTTCGACCCCTGAACTGTGCACACGGAATACGTATTGGGAAATCGAAAATAGCTCATCCCAACACATTTCGTAACCTGGGCTCTGTGCCATTTGTGCCATTATGATCATGATAACAATGTATGAAACAAATGCAATATCATGAAAACTCCAGCCTGGTGTTCTCGCCCATCATTGTTTGGATCATCCCAAACCCTTAAACCATATGAACAAATTAACATGGCCACTGTACAATGTGAAAAGCACAGAAACATTTATTGGCTTGGCCTAATGGTGAAAATCAATAAATTGGAGACTTGAGCCAGGGTGAAAAGAATCAATATAGACAGGCATGGTCATACAGCAAGTTTACTCTACTTCTACACTTCTTATACTGTAGCACTCTTTCTTAGCACTGACAAACCTGTCCATGTGAATATTAGGAAGGGCTGAATGAGTGGATCTTAGCATAAATCACTCAAGTGTGAAATATCGCAAAATCATTATTATTCAGTAACTCCATATGATCAAACATCATTCGCATATATTTCCATTTTCTGTTCCACATACAGAGATTTTCCTGCAGACAAAGCTGAAACCTAGATTTACAGACTATCTGGTCAAGGTCTAATGGGCAATGACCACAGGGTCACCATATTCTACATCCTCTATATGATCTAGAAGGTCACACTGACAATCTACAAGTTTGACAGCATCTGTCTTACAGTTAGTATGATAAAGTCAAATTCAAGACTATAGCATACTATAGTGTAACTTCACTTTAATTTTACTATTAATAAAGGAAGGGTGAGAAATGTGGTGAACACTATTGGTTAGAAATCACCAAAAAAAATCACCCGACTTAATATGTAGGCTAGTACATGTAAACTGACTGAGCACATCTTGAGAAAACTATATTCCATAATATTCGCCGCCACAAATCATGGCACACCACACCATGTACATGTAGCCTGGCACTTCTTCCTAAACATATAAAACATGAGGCACCAGGGTGCTACAACCCTCCAGCCCCTTAACAGTCCAGACCAAGATGTTTTTATGGATGTAAGAGTTCAGATGCATAGCATGAGAGTAACTTATATGGCATGCGAAATGCAAACCCAAGCCACAGCTCGTGGCATCTTCACACAAATTTGACAAGAATCTGACAATCTGTAATAAAAAAAATATTTAAGTTGTGATCTTATGGCCCTGGCCTGAAACTAAATATCGGATGGGCTTTTTTCGATTGGGGCTTTTGTCCGCGGTTTATCTGTTCGCTGGGTTTTTCTCCAAATCCCAAAAAGAATGCTGTACTGTTCTCATATTCTTTAAATAGTTATTATTTTCATAGAATAGCTTTCATTTATTGGGGGGCAAGACACATTTTGTTGTTGTAATACAATTAATTGTTGTAATTATACAAATTTTACTTTCATTATCAAGTTAGATTTTATTTCATGCATGCACATCTAATACATCTTAAAGTTGTTTCATACATTTATTCAGAAGATATAGCAAGTAAACATTGGCTTTATTCAGTGTAACATTAAAAAATAAAGCCTATGTGTACTGTAGATCTGTAGGCCTAAACAGGTTAGGGGAATTCCACTCTAAAATGGAAGTAAAAAGGGTTGTTTTCGCTCAATAAATCAGTTCACATAATGAATTCAGCAAAATCCTCTTGAGGCGCATACAGACATATCTATCCGCATAAAAAAGTAGTAAAAAAATAAATTGTCATCTATCTAATTTGCATAATAATAGGCCAAACATCCTTCGAGCTGTTCAAACATTGGCTGGTTTTTCACATGGCAAATTAATTTTATGACATGGAACAATAGATAAATAAATGCGCCTGAAATTCTGATGCATTGTTTAAGAAGGAATCAAAAGTTATTGAGCAAAAATGACCTTTTTTACCTCCATTTTAGAGAGCAGGATCGCCCTAACCTGCTAAAGTGCTCTGCTGATGGTGGCACAAATGGATATCAAACTATTATTTATAAGTGTTTCCAAGGCATGGAAATTTCACAAATTTTGTTGGTTTTTTGCTCCTATCTCAAGAACGAGCTGAAACTCCGTGACTTTTTAGATTATCATATTGGGGTCATTTTTAGCCTATTTGCATGACACGGAGCAGAGGATCATGGGTAAATTCAAAATGGGGGCCATGTGGGGTACCAATGATGTTTTCGTCATATTTCTTCAACATTTTTGCTTTTCTGTATGGAAAAGTGGGTAAACTCTATTTTATTTCATATCAAATTATTATTTACTAATTTATCATGCAGCTTTTGCGAAGAAGAAACAAAAATAAAAAATTCGAAAATTCAGACCGAAAAATCGTCCAAAACAGCTCTTTTTGAAAATGATGTCACAGTGACGTCATCATGGTGGCCATTTTGGATTTTCTTACATTTTCTTGTAGAGCTTGACCCAAAGATATAGTGTGGTAAGTTTCATCCCTCTAGCCTTAGCGATAGCGAATATATGGGGGAGGGGGCACTTCCACACCTCCCCCCTTTCAGGCTGCGGTACACCTTAAATCGCCCAGGCCAGATAGGGTTAAACGTGAACAACATTTTCCAGCATATTCCCCTATGTGGTTATACCCCCTGTCCACTAGCAGAAAAAAAGTTGGTGCATGTAATATGGAGTTTTATGTGGATCAGGGAAACAACACTTGCAAACATTCCATGAATATTTCGGAAGTAGAATGGAAAGAAAACCTTTTTGAATACAGGGAAATTATTATGTAAATGATTTGACCACGACTTGGTTTTAGAAACTTACCACAAGGCCCATAATCTTCAATGTTAGAATTAAACCATGATAAAAATGAACAGAAAAGTGGACGGACAAACAGACAAACGAGGACCTGACCAATGAAACATACAAAAGGCACATCTACATGTACACATTACATTCTATATTGGACAGACATGACAGAAGTTTCGTCGGCCTGCCTTCAGTAGTTCTCAAGATATGGAGTCAGGGGCAAAAGTGGATGGACAGACGGGGTGACAATACCCCTGAACCAATCGGGCTGAGGGGTAAAAATTCAACATACATTCCCCACCATTTTTGTTTCAAGATAAGACCGCCAGATATAAAGTCATCCTGACCTCATCACCCTACTGAATCGACAAGTATGATTATAGGTGAAAACCGCCGGTCACGTGTCAAATCAGTCAATGGTAGGTTTTTCGGTGCTTTCGTTATCAAGCATGGGCATGTGTCTGACCAGACGACAGTGACCACAGCCGAAAATGAACGATTTTCAGCATATCGATGACAGGTATGGTTACTGGTGTTCAGTAATTTTTTGAAGGAGAGATATCGTATCATATTGTCAACAAATGTAGGGTTATTACTATTTCAAGTTAACAAAAAAGTTAAACATTTTTGCGGCGAGAGGTGTTTTTAGGTGTTGGTAGACAGTCCATGGTAGGTATTAGCATCGAATTATAGTGTGAGGAAATGAGCACAAAATTAACACGTGGGAACTTACTACCTGCCTCATGTATCACTGACTCATTCATTTCTCGATTCCTTCCACTTGTGCGTGTTTAAGAGGAATATGAACCATTAATAGTTTATTCTCTGTCTGTCTGATATTACGACAGTCCATGGTATCATCATCGGACCGATCGACAGTCCATGGTAGGTCAACATGCACTTGTGAATGATGCACAGAGAGCACATCGTCTGATCCAATGATTCGCCAAATGGACTGTTGCCAAGACAAATGGTAGCTACCATGGACTGTCGACATATCTGATATATAATCATATGTTGCCTCATTATAACATTGCAGCTGTTATGCGGCTTCAATGTGAAGTGATCCAACCTACAGTTCATGGTCGCATGACAAATGGACTGGTGCATTCACCTATAATCATACTTGTCGATTCAGTAGGGTGCTCATTATGTCAAATTCTGGAGGTGGCCATGCATATCAAACTGGCCCAGATTCTTTTCCAAGTAAAATTTGAAAAGGTGGTTTGATATATTTTAGAGTAAAATATTATAGAAACATTTTAAAATACATCACAGACCATTTCTGGCAGGGTACGAAATAGAAAATAAATTTAGGTTGCCCAAGGGCAACTAGCTCAGCAATTTCAGGTTGCCCTGATGAATTGTATATAGGTTGCCCTGGACTATTGTTGATATTTTACTGCTCTGTCAGTCTCACATTACCAGGTTACGGGATTTTTGGCAATATATATCAGAGCGAATTGTTTTGAGAGCAGTAACATGAATCTTCAGTATTTGTATTTAATTTGTACATTTTTATTCTGAAATTTAAGAAATCTGTTGAGAATAAAAGAAAATCCCCAATACCCTTGCAGTGTTGTGTGTTATTTTCAAAGCATAATGATACTTGTTGGGCTTGCGATGTTGTAAAATTGAGACTGGCCGCCATGATGTCGTAAATAAACATGCAAAATTGTCTGGGCGAAATTTATTTTTGTGAATTTGACCACGTTTTGGTTAGATTTTCATCAACTTTCAGGATAAAAATTCACAAATAATGTTCAGATGATGTACAAGATTTCACTGCTCTGAGAAAAATTGACTCCAATATATTGCTGAAAATCCTGTTCCCCATAATGTGAGACACACAGAAATTACTTATAGAACTGAATGAATAAAAAGACTGAACAACATAAATTGTATTGTTTGCATTTTCTTGTTCTATAATTGCTCTTAATTATGACAACTATTTCTGAAATTGTCTGTTCGTCGCCGTCAAAGTTCAGCCAGTCTCGCCCATCTCACCATGCTGGCAGGAAAGATCGTCGCCGCCAGTTATTTTCATATTGTGCTGATGCAGTCGGCTGCTAGCCTTCTATTGAGTCGATCGCACAGATGTGACGTATTCTCAGTCGCGTTTTCAAGTGAAAACAAAGTTCATCAAAACTCATATTTAAAACAATAAATGTCATCAACAACAGCACGCTTTTCGTGATCACACTGTCCACCATGATCTCCATGGGAACATGTGCAAGAGTCCATGTGAACTTGCGAGAGTCAGCGAGGACCTGCAAGGTTAGCTAAATAAAAATGACCGCGCCCACTGTGCCCCCACAGGTATGAAAGCATACGAAAATGGATTAAGAAACTGCTACAACATTCTGTTACTTATTCAGTACTAAAACGGGTGAGATTTCGCTTCCTGGGTTTACCGCATACCCAATTCTCCCTCTGGCACGGAAGAGCAGTATGCAGGGGAGAAGAGCAGGAACTATCAAACACAAACCAGATGACGTCATAGTTCTTCTAGGTAAAACAAGCGCATGTGCGAAGCATATGCGTAGAATGAATAGACTTTAAAAACAGTCTCTTGTAGAGTGATTCGGTGGCCGAATGGATAGTTCGGCTATTGGCACGAAGGTCGTGTGTTCACCCCCACTCAGGACAGACTGTAGTAGCAGACTGTTAGCTGGAAATGGAGTGCTATGATACCTCCACTGTGCCTCGCTGCGAGAAATAAATTGTCTGTATTTGGCAATTTTCATTGTCTACGAGTATTTATTGAGTGAACGGTTTATCATTTCAGGTCAAATTGAGCGAGTCCTGGGTAACATCGCTGCAGATCGTTGTCGTTATTTTTTATCACCGAAAGCGTGGTTGCCCGACGGGCTACCATCTTGTGGCGTTAGGTAGCCCGGCGGATTTTTATCTTGCCCCGGGCAATCGAGCAAATGGCTATTTCGCACCTTGTCTGGTCCAGTCAAATATTATGGCCAATCAATGTAAATCGCTGGAAGTGAAGTCCTGATAATAATCTTGGACCCAGAAAATTCAATGGTGGTTTGTGACTCATTACCCAGGATTTGCAGAACATTACTTTGGTTTAAATGAATCCTTACTGAGTGTACACTAAATGATGAAAAAAGTGATAGAGCCTGTGCGCGGTATATCAAATGTTCTGTGTGCAACAATACATGGGAGCTGTTGGTTTGTGTTTCTCAGCGCCGACACTCTCAGAGTACCAGAGTCTGGTATCATAAAAGAGAAGATGTATTCACCACTACTACATGTATCATATACAATGTACATGTTACATAGTAAAACTTGGAATAATCTTTTCACATGTACTTTGTTGTGTAGTTCAGCGTGATTGATTAAAAATACAAGATTTTTCCAGTGCTGATGGATGATAATTCGGTCAAGGGATGTAATTCGGTTAAGAAAGGTAATAGTTTTCATATAACCTGAACATCTGATTTTGAAATAAAATGTAAACTTCTTACATGTGTAACTTATAAATCTACCGGTGGCAATTAATGTTAAATTAAACAGGTATCAATCAGCCTGTGGTAAATAATGTTAATCCAGCCAGTCATCGTCGATCGAGCAATGACAATTAATTTTGAACCAACCTGCCAGTTACTGATGGATCTTTGGCAAATAATTAAAAATAAACTTACATGTATGTACTAATCATCCAATGGCAAATCATGTTAAACCAACTAGTTACCAATCGACTATTGGAATTAATATTAAACCAATCAATTACTAATCAACCATTGTCAAGTGATATTTATACCAACTACTTACCCATAAACCAATGGCAATTAATATCAAACTGATCAGTTACTGATCGATCAGTGGCATTTAATGTTAAACCAACCAGGTACGCACCAACCATTGTCAATTATTGTTAAACCAGCCAGTTACCGATCAGCGAGTATGAACTGATGTTAAACGAACCAGTTACCGATCAAGCCATGGCAATTCATTTTAACCAAACCAAGTACTGATGTACATGCTGTAACACATGTTGAATCCACAGTGGCACTCAGGGGATACATTGTAACAATCAAACTCAAAACAGATTTACCATCGATTAGTATTTATTACCAAAACTGACAGTGTGCATACTGTATGTGGCGATCACACTAATTTGTAATCAATTTACAGTGATTTCCTGTGCTAATTCAGTTCTCAAGTACGGATAACTTGTACAAATTGATTTTCTGGCTGTGCTGAAAACTATGTTAATCTGGTATGAAGGCAGACAATCTGATTAAAACTCAGACTTAATAAACCGCTCCTCTTTCGGACATGTCGCTGATTAAGATCTGGGACAGTTCCTATCTTAAATCTGTCGCGCATGTCAGACTGGCGACCAATCACAGTCCAGCCTCAACAGGCGAAGAGCCTGTATCGGCGCTTTCCATTTGGAGGCAAGGCCAGCATTGCTCCGGTATAGTAAATGGAAGTGCACAATCAAGCATTGCCGACTACGCGAAATGGAAAGCGTCCTATACCAGTATTCAGTGGCGGCCAAGGGCGAGATCTAAAATTATGGTGTGTTGGCGTGTCCGCATTAAAGCAAGAGCGACTGCAGGTGCTCTCTTGCATGCTACGTAAAAGACACTGTATAGCCGTTCTTCTTACCGGCTACGGGAAATCTTTATGTTGCCGAGTGTACGGACGAGACGCAGAAAAATCCCCGCCTGAAGGCTGAAGCTTCAGGCGGGGCTGTCGACTCAGTCCATGAGCGATCACCGAAGATATTATTTGCTCCCCGTTGCTCTCTTCAATGACAGACCAGGTGAAAAGATCAAGGGATATTTCTTGCACTGCTGGATATATAGGTACGGTTATTTGTTTCATAAAATCAGTTCATAACTGCATCGCAACAAGAACGGAGATTAGGAGATTAGCCGTCACGCTATAATACGAGGCGTCTCATTGGGCGACTATTTGACCCGGAAACTATTCGATTCGGAGTTCATCTGACGGATTTGTTATAGGAACTATCCCAGATCTTAATCAGCGACATGTCCGAAAGAGGAGCGGTTTATTAAGTCTGAGTTTTAATCAGATTGGAAGGCAGAGTGTCTATAAAAACAGCAACCAGCATATTCTATACACTCTAATAACACCAACCAGAATCAATAAACACACCTGATGTAGCAACAATAATACACCTTTGAATGTAATATTTGTTCAATTGGATACATGATGACCAATAAAAATGATGAAACATATCCAAGTGTAAACATAGCTCAATAACTTGCATCGATTGGATACAAATGGAGCTTATTTGTTAAATATGAACACATGTCCATAGTGGGATAAAGAGACAAAAGGCACGAAGCTCTCAACTGAATGAGGAAACATTCAAATACGTCTGAAGGGGCTGAACATACATGTAGACCTGATGATGGGGGTAAATCAGATGGGCCAGGGGCAAACTCAGATCTGATTTGATGGGGCAAACATATCTGATGGAGCAAACTTGATCTGATGGAGCAAACTCATGATGGAACATGTACATGTAGGGCAAACACATATCTGATGGAGCAAACTCAGATCTGATGTAGCAAACATTTATCTGATGGAGCAACCTCAGATCTGATGTGGCAAGCTCAAATCTGAAGGGACAAACTTATATCTGATGGGACATACTCATACTTGGTGTGGCAAACTCAGATCTGATGTGACAAACTCAGATCTGACGTAACAACCTCAGAACTGCTGTGGCAAACTCAGATCTGATGGGACAAACTCACATCTGATGGAGCAAACTCGGGTCTGATGTGGAAAACTCCATCCTTGTAGGGCAAACTCAGATCAGTGGACCCAAACTCAGATCATCTGATGTCCATGCAACTCAGATTTGATGAAGCAAATTCAGATCTTAAGACTGGAGGTATGATCTAAACTCTGATAATTGGAGTAAACTCAGATCTGATGGGGAAAAGTCAGATCTTATGTTGAGCAAATGTTCACACATCTGATAGGGCAAACTTAAATCTGATGGAGCAAGCTCATACAAGTATCTGATGGAGTAAGCTTAGATCTGATGTGGAAAACTTAGATCTGATGGAGCAAACTTAGATCTGATGGAGCAAACTCAGCCAGATGGGGCAAAATTAGATCTGATGGAGCAAGCTCATATATTATGGAGTAAACTCAGATCTGATGTGGCAAACATGGATCTGATGGAGTAAGTTTACTCAGTCTCAGCCCACACAATTCGGAAAACTCGCCTCGGCAAAAATAATGTCATATCAAAATGATTCGTATTGAACACCATGTTAAATATTGCTGAGGTGAACTGATTTTGCCAAGGCATTTACCTCGGCATTTGCTGATTGCCATGGTAAATTGAGAGGGCTGCAGTCTGATGGGGCAAACTTAGATCTGATGGAGCAAACTCAGATCTGATGGAGCAAATTCAGATCTGATGTTGCAAACGCAGATCTGATGGGACGCACTCAAATCTCTGGTTGACTCATATTTGATGTGGCAAAATCATATCTGATGGGACCAACTCAAATCTGATGGAGCAAACTTGGATCTGATGTGGAAAATTCCGTCCTTATATGGCAAACTCAAACCTGTAGTCCAAAACTCAGTTCTGATGCTCAGGCAAACTCGGATCTGATATAAGGGCATACTTGGATCTACTGGAAGAAAACTCAGATCTATCCTATGCTATCCTATGCTTTAACCAAATACCACTCACCTCAAACCAGAAAGCCTACAAACTCGGATTTGAGTGAGCGAGTGACGTCGCTTTCATCTATATTTCATATCAAGACAGTTGGTATCAAACGCCGCTTTTTGAATGTCGCAAGTGACATCAAACATCACTTTCAACTATATTTTAGTCATATCACGATGGTTGGGTCCTACTCCTTTTCACACCCGAGAACCCCACGTTAGGATCCTATTCCTTTTAACACCCGCATGGGAACCCCAGGGGTGGGGTCCTATTCCTTTTCACACCGGGAACCCCACGAGTGCACAGTTTCATACACGTCGTGTTTTGACACCGGTATTCGGTGTCAAAACTCCCGTAAAAACTCAATTTTGCCACCAAAAAACTGAAGTCTGAGTGTTTTAGAAGGGAAAAACTGAAATTTTGGGAAAAAACTGAAGTCTCCAAAGGCCAATACTTCGTAATTTCTTAATTTATAATCGAAAGATATTGCGGACAAACAATCGGGAAATGGGGAATGCCAGAAAAAATAGGTCGGCATCTTCGGTCATTTCCGCGTGATTCGGTACCGCTCAGTTAAACTTCGGTTTGCCGACCGCTAATTATTCATGTCCGTTTCCCGAACTGTTATCGGGGTCATGCCGTCGGTAACCCTAAAGCCTGTAATCATACTAAATGTATGTGGAGGTTTCCGAATTGCGCTGTGTGGCGGAAAAAAAAATAGCTGGGAAAGTTTGACACGTGGGAATGAATAAGCGCCCAAAGACGTCTAACTCTCCTTGGAATGGACTGGTAAATATCTGACCATCGCTGAATAGTATTTATGATAAAATAGACGATGTAATCTTCGCATAGGGCATTTGTTTTCACTCAAAGTTGAACGATCTTGTCGTGTTGTTGTTGTAAAGAAACTGGCAGATTCAGATTCATTTTATTGTATAAAACACCTCATCGAGGCCGTATACAAATTTAACAAGAGGAATACCAATAAACAGTCAAGATCAACTTATTATACAAGATGTTTAGGCCTAATGTCCTAATCACAATGTGTCATGATGGGAGTTGTCTCCCTTGCCCTAGACAATATCAAGGGAGGAATTGTCTCCCTTACTCTGGAACAGTGTCAGGATATATGTGCTAGTTGTAACCCTTGTTTATGACACTAATCAATAAACTTACAACGGTTCAGTACCGCAAACCTTTTGACAGTGTACATGGTTGTGGACCCATAAACTGGCTTAAATATAAATATGACCAGGTTATATACTTCGTTTCTGTCTTTCGGACATATACAAGATATATATGAACTATACAAGAACGAGCTAATTTTAACCTGCTCTACATGGACTTGGAGGGGATCTGAGTCTCTATCTGTGTGTGGTAATTAAACAGACATTTTCGGAAACAATTGTATATATGTGCACAGATTAGCCGTGCAACATTGTCTGATGGTTTTAGAAACATTTCCAATTTTCCACTGATGCTAGAAGGTACATCAATAGATAGCATACCTAATTGGTGGAAGAGAGACTGTCTTTCACTAACATATAAATGACAGTCAAACAGAAAATGATATTCATCCTCTATTGTATTGTTGTTACAAAAAGGGCAGAATATTTCTGTGGATGGCACAGCAGTATACCTGCCTGTCTCTATTACATGTCGTTCGCATGTTCGCATTGTACGATGTTGAAACTGAAACCAAAGTTTGATAGTACCGTAGTTTATAAAGTTTAAATGGATAATTCAAAGACAGCGAACTGATTTAGCCACAATATAAACCTGACTAGATCATTCTGTGATTTAAAGATACATAAAGAAGACTTGAAATTTTTTTATACTGTCAAAACTTTTTAAAAATTTAATGAGATGGTGCAAACATGGAGGTAAAATCGGATCAGATTTTTACCTCCATGGTGCAAACAAACCAAAACAACTGAAGTTGATTTTTAAAATTACTAGACTAGGCATCCATTTTCTGGCATTGAATTTAACTGATCTGTCTATTATCCTGAAACAAGTGTCCCATATTAGGGCAGCACAGAAACATTTCAAATGCTTGCCCCATCAACAAAAGTCTGGCGTACTGCATTTTACATGATTTAGGTCAAACGACACGTTATGGGCAAATCCATTCTTTCAATAAGGGTGGTCAAGTCAAACTGTTTGGCACTTATTTGCAGCCTTCAATAACCCAAATGGTAAACTTATGTATATGTTAGAGTCCGCATTATCCTATCAAAAGTGAGCCAGCTGCCTTCGTGCAATAGTTTACAAAATTGTGCGCCTTTTCAAGCAGAATTCTCAAATTCATTTCATTTTATGAGTTTATGGTCGCCAAGGACTAGCTGCAGTTATGACAATTGCTTGTCTTCAATCGTGTAATTTTTTTGGCATTGTCTTTTCATCTCTCTTTTTTTAATTTCTCTTTTGAATCTAACCCTGGAGTTGTACTGGACTTTTAATTTTAGTCTGAATATTTGACAAATTTCACATCAAATCTTTTGAAAAAGTTGAAATTCCCACGCAAAAATTATAATGTAAGATTTTGAAAGGGAAGTCTGGTCCAGATCCAAGTGGTTTTTAATTAGCGTAGCTGAAACGTTTCAAAACTTGCATACTTAAATTGGACAACATTTGCAAGCCAGGAACTGATACATCGTGATTCGATTTCATTCAAAATTACTAAGTTTGTAATTTAAAAAATTAATTTGAATTGCCTTGTGTAATCTTGTATTGTTGACATCCACAATGTGACATAATGTGCTGAAAATAGATGGTACATGTATCTTAGACCTTGGTAAATTAAGAACATAAAACTGAAGATGTTAAATTATCTGTTTGTTGCTTTATTTTCACAATTCAAATACATAGCGGTATTGACAGGCTCCATTGATGGTCGTATGAAAATTTGTTATACACATTACTCATGGCGGTTGCAAAATTAGAAATAAACTCAATAGAAGTCTGTCGGCCGGCGACAAAAACATAAAAATACTCAATTCAGGTGAAAAAAATATTGAATTTTCAGTATCCGGTGGCAAAAATTTGGACTTCTATGAAACCCTGGAGTGCCCCAGTTAGTCGCCTCTTACAACAAGCTGTCTGAGAAGCTGAGGCCTATTCTTAACATGACCTTGTGTGTGCACAATGACATCCCAGGTTAACCCCGTCAGCCCCACGGGGCAACTTGGATTTAATGGAGCAAAACATGGATCTGATGTGGCAAGCTCAGATCTGATGGGGCAAACAGCTCTGATGGACCAAACTCAGATCTGATAGGATACCACTCGGATCTGAAGGAGGCAAACTCAGATCCGATGGGAATCGGGATGGGGCAAACACCGATGTAATGGGGCAAACTCGGATCTGATCGGGTTATAGTAAACTCAAATATAAAGCCCTGGGTAATCTCAGATTTAATGATAGGAAAAACTCAGATCTAACGGAGGATCACTGAGCTGATGGGGTCTGATCCCAGATAACGCTAAACTTAGATGAGAGAAACTCAGATGATCATCGAATGCGAGTTATGCAAACCTCAAATCTGACTGGGGTAAATTCAGAACAAATGGAGTATTGCTCTATCGGATCATGAGACAAACTCAGATTTAATAGGGGTAAAATCACAACTTAACCAATGAAGACAATCACAGCTGATTTATATTGAAATTATATGTAAACCAGTAAACTACAGGTCAAGGCAGGATCATATAAATGATAATATTTTCTCTTGTCTCTACTGTCATGAAGCAATATTATCACCGGGTATGTGATCACAAAAAAAAATTAAAATGAAAAAAATAAATATTTAAAAAATTAAAATGAAAAAAAGACCTACATGTACTCACCATAGATTGTTACCCCAAACAAATAACTTTTTTTAAATTTTGGCATTATGTGCACAGTCATTAGACCTGGAAGGTGGGAGAGGGGGGATTTGGTTTATAATGTTACACTCAAGGTTATTTCACTCATAGTGGCAGCCATTTTGGTTGGTAGAGGAAATCGGAGAACCCGAAAGAAGCCACCACCGATCGACAAGTAACTGACAAACTTTCACACATGCACCAGCGGGGCTCAAACCCATGCCAGGTGAGCGGTACGAGGCTAGAGGTCACCAGCAAAGGACCACTTGACTTGGCCCGCCCCGGGCCCCCTTTCCTCAGACCTGGAAATGTCATTAGCTGCATACATGTACAGGCTGCATACATTGTATTACAGTTTAATGTTCAGATCCTACTGGCAGGCAGACATCACAATCTGTGACCATGTATAAACAACATTATGAGGTTTGAAGTCCACATGGAGTTCACAAATTAACATATTCATACCAGAGACTGACAGCTGGTTAACTAGCACAAACACCTGTTTATACCTGTCTGGGTGAGATAGGCCTACAAACAGACACAAAAATACACCTAGTTTACTCAATAATCACAGCTGCTCTACACAATCTCAGTAATACATTTGTTACAGGACCTGTAAGTGGGTCAGAGAGTATTCCCCAAAATGATACTGCAGTGACTGATCGCGACAGTGCCAGTGAAAGAGAAAAAAAGCAAGCATTGTGTTTATTGCAATTAATAAATGTTATGAAATTTTCATTTCACCTCCACGAAACAGTCAAAATGTCCACCTATCCTGGATGGCAGGTGTCTAGCAACAGAACTGAAACTTGGCTGGGTGGTGCCTTGTTGGTTTTTCATGATATAATATTGTTAAAAGCGACGCTAAAACTCTTGGACAGATCATTTTTACAAAGAGACGGGTAGAAATAAAATGCATGTACCCATCACATAAATAATATCCTTAAAATTAAATTGATCAAATCTTCTCAAGTTCTGTAAAGTTCCATCTCTACCAAGTTGTATTTGGAGCTGGAAATATCATCAATGTAATCATTCTGGCAATATTGTTGCTTTCAAAAGCCAAATATTTTGATTAACTTAACATTTAAGCTTACTTATTCTTTTGCAATAATAAGTTCTTGTCCAAGAACATCAGTCAAGGGTATAAACTTAATTAGTCACTACAAATTTGTTCAGAAGAGACAGGTGCTCATTTTTTCTACCTGTCAGTGTCACTGGGAAAAGTATGGGGTACATTTTTTCAAAACATTTCAACCCCTGGCAAACGATAACCAGTTGAGTTGTACATGTATTTGAAGAGAAAGTAACATGATTTGATGTAAATGGGAACAGATAGATCTGTTTTTATGTGTGGCCATATACATTGGCTCCATAGCTTTCCGTCACTGAGGAATGAGGCACTATGTTAAACTTTAGCTATGGTTATACCAATATCATATAAGTTGTTACAGTTGTGACAGTTGATTCCATATATACATATGTATCCTACAATCAACGTATGATCACTGGTTACTTTTCTACAGTTAGGCCTAGTGATTTAAATATTTGGGACAATATAGTGAGCGAGTAAATTCATATGATTCAACGTCGCTCTCATTCTCAACTATATTACAGTCCTATAACGACTTTGGGTCCTATTCCTTTTCACACCCGGGAACCTTACGGGTAGGGTCCTATCCCTTTTTACACCCATTCCTATTCCTTTTCACACCCGGGAACCTCATGGGTGTCCAAGTTGGTCTCCTCTTATGACAAGCTGTCTGAGGAGCTGAGGCCTATTCTTACCATGACTTGCGGTGTGCACGACATCCCAGGCCAATTAAGCTTTTTGGTATGTACACATACTTTCTAAATTGAACATCGCAGAATCAGAATAAATTGTATTGCTCTCTTGCCGTACCGGTACAAGGCCTGTACAGTACAGACCAGTTCTAAGGACAGCAAAAAAAAATATATTACACAGGCGCGGCGGAGCGACTGAATATTCGGGGGCCAGACGGGAGTGGGACAAGGAGGGGGTGGCCCTCTCCCTCAGATGGGGGGGTGCGGGGGTGTTCCCCCAGGATTTTTTTTTTTTTTGAATTTTAGACTTGATTTAATGCACTTTGGCGCTTCTGAGAACTTTGTGAAAGGGATAGCATATATCTTGCAATAAAACCGACTCAAAAGAGCTAAAAAAAAAAATCCAATCGGCGTTCTTCAATGAAATTTCCACCATGTTGCTTCGAAAATATTTTGCCGATCATATCTGTCAATTATACCCACCCACCCAAGTAATACTTCAGACTTCTGAAGATGTGATCGTGGGGACGGGGATATTCCCCCGGAAAAGTTTGGAATTACAGACGCTTCTCTACACATATCTGGCCCATTTCAAGGCACGTCAGTTACAATCTGGCGGATTATTGGTGGGAGGGGGCCAAAGTGGTCCTTGCTGCCACCCCCCCCCCCCCTTTTGGGAGGGGGCGAAAGTGGTCCTTGCCCCCTACCCCCTTTTATATGGAAGGGGAGGCTCGTTGTACCCCCGGCGCCTGTTACAAGAGGAACCCATGCATTCATCATGTTATAGACATAATTTATGACTCGGAGACTTGTAACCACCTCCAATGTTATATAAAAAGCACCGGTATTACAAGAGAAATGCATACATCATGTTATCCATATAATTATGAGACTTACCACCTTCAAAGTTATATAGACTTACCAGCTAGGATGCCTTTCAAAGATTTCTGTGATGGTAATAATGAAAAGCCGGATGACCCTGCGGTCGTCGATGCTGCCATCAGAGGGGCAGAGGGTCGAAAAAACGGACTTTGAAACGTTCTGTTCTTGTTGTCACTCATTGTGTCGGAATGTATCAGTGACAGTAAACTGTGCACTAGATTGCAGCAAATAACAATTACCACCTAACCACAGTGTCAATGCATGAATGAACTAAATATCAATACTAGGATCAACACACCCGTAAACAATTCACACACATGTCCCCGTACGATGGTGTCATCATCTGATCGGACGACCGCCACGCACTGTGTTATATAGAACCTCCTCGCAGCGCGAGCACTTCAGTCCGGTTGACATCCAGATATCTAGATCTGTGCGGAAAGTGTCAAATCCGCCCACTACACCAACCGCCACCTGTCACCACTAGTTCACCCAAAGCTATTTACGTTTGGTATCTGTTTCCTGATAAATACTAATGGTTCATCAAACTGAATATTCAATCAAAATGAAAAGCCCATAATTGTAATTTAATGTGAAAATAGTGCCAGTGGAAGCAGACAAATTGAAGCGTACAAACGCCACTGCAAGCGCAATCAGATGGAAGGCGTAGGAGGATGTTTAACATAGACTGGTACCTTTTCCTCTCTTATGCGGGACAAGCATAAACCAGCACATCCTGGCGAGCCAGTGTATCGATCGACCTGTTACGACCGACACACTGGCTTGGTTATTTACCCATGGTAGTTCTGGATATTAGTAGATCAAACCATTCAGTGAACGCGCTAAGCTAGCTGATTACGCTAATCCGCTGCAAAGTATGGGACGAATAGAATGGAATAGAATAGAAAATTATTTATGCTAATCAAAGCGCCCGCAAGGAGCCAACAATCATAACATTACAGAATATACAAGTACCGTACAGGGTCTTTTAACTACTGGTTTATATTTTGTTTTGCTTATTGCTGATGTCACTTCGGAAGATAGATACCTTATGTGGGAACTTAGCTACAACTTGACAAATCAGTGGACTCTCCTTGTTAAGTATCCGGGTAAATTTGTACTTCATTGGTAATTTGGCGAAATTGGGAGAACACCTGTCGTTGACTACCATATTAAATCCCAAACCTCGGTCTAATAAATCATCTTCATTTTATCAAGCGAATTTCTACTTTCCCACTTCGAAGTGGGAACGTAGAAATTGGCTGGATAAAATGAAAATGCTAATAAATAAGGTATACTCCACCTTAATAGCTTACATCAAATCGACTGGCTATCATTCTACCATTTAATATTATATGGTTACACCAAGAAACCAAAGTTAAATAAATGCAGCAGGCTTAAAGTAGAGGCCAAATCATTATTCTACAGGGACGGAAGTATAAGGGTCAGTGATCAGAAATAACTGGTCAAATTTGAACACTAACCGATCAAATGGCCATAGCGATAACATAGACAAGGTAATTCACTGATCAAATTTAAAACTTCTAATATTGATCACCGATCAAAGTGTTCCCTTGTTCCCCACCAATATTAACTGTTTACTAGCAAGGGCAGTAGACTGGAGATTATATTCACAACCGGTTTTAATTATAACAATATTTTTATTTATAATATTTAGTTAATTATTAATTTTTTTATTGAATTATTCATGTACCCGGTACTTACTTAATTATTGCTATTGATCATGTGTGACTTAGATCACGATGGTGCCTGTCTGTGGGATAATGATATCCCAACGTATAACACCAAAAAAACAGAAAACACGAAACTACCAACTCTTCTTTTCTTTGTAATACAGACACAACTCACTGAAGACCACAGACGGGCTAGACCAGACCTGAAGCAGCATACGGATGACGATAACAAGAATAACAGCAGCGCCCTGAGTGACAACGCCCCAGAAAGAGAACGTCCAGAAACAGAACACTCGACACTAAACAAAGCCAGACACGTTATCCCGGAGATGTTACTGAACTGACGTATCAACATAGAATATGATCCATTGACTTTCACGCAATGTAGGACGTAGCCTGTCGTCCTGTACCCCGATACACACTCCAAGCATTGTTACAGGCACAGCTTTCTGGAAGAACCCATCCTGACAATGACAATGAACACATATTTCCCAGTATAACCTGACTAAAAACAGACCAACGAACTTGTACATAGCCGATTCTTCTTTACTTCTACTTATATCTCCTTCTGCTCTCTCATTGTTATTTATTATTTAATTATTTATTTAAAAAGCGCTTGTAAAGACCTTAAATGAACTAAGAAATGCACCTTGAAATTTAAATAAAACATTGAGTTGATGGGCCGCGAAATCCCTATGGGAAGCGGCCCTTAAACTACAATTTCAATGAAGTCCTCACTGATCCCCCGAGGTTGGGTGGGTGTGGGCCGCGTTAAGTCTAGTAGGTCCGAGAACTAATAGGTCTAGTAACTTGACTCCTGCATAACGTGCTTCTATGTTTTATATACTTATCTGTGTGTTTGCCATACTTATGTAATAGTTGTTACTGCAGTAGGCTACACTAGATATGTACTCAACGCTACGCTGTAATGAAAGTATATTTGCAGATTTAAGAATGCTGTCACATACAGATCTTTATGTTTCGAGGGTGACTAATGCTTATATGCCAGTTTAACAATTATGGGCAAGGCCTGTTATGTTCTTTTATGCTGTAGACAGAGGTCTCATGTGCATTATTTTGGTCCTCTTATATATATACTCATTGAGGATAAGATAATGTGTATTCTCCAGCTTATTGTTCTCTCGTCACGATGATGATAACTAATTTGTTATTTTGTTACTCTTTCATGCCTTTAGCTGTATCTCAGCATATCTGTGCCAATAAATAATTGAATTGTCTTGTACATTAGTCGTGCAATAGACACTGATTCATTGATTGATTGCCTGTGTAACTGTTTTTGTTTTACAAAAAATTAAGAACATCTCCAGTTCAACCGTGTCCGTAAAATGTCAACGCATACTTGTCCTACGAAATCTTGTCACTAACTGGTAAGGTACGAGTCTACAGTAGACTCGCGTGAGAAATCGCGTGATTACATTTCCGTATCTTTACGTGAAGGAACGGAAAAACCCGACAAAGAATCTCGGTCATTTTTGACCAATCAGTATTCGGGTAGATATTTGCTGTAGTAACATCGGTTGCTAGGAGGCCATCGGTTACAGTGGGAAATAAATTCACGGGTGAACTGTCTCAATCTGCATAACGTGGTTAAACTCGGGATACCCAGCACAGGTAAGCATACAAATCATATATATAGCAATCACTAATGAACCAATAATATCTGTATTTATCTGTTCAATTGATTTTGGAAATGTGTTGCTGTGCCATCCGATTTTAGTTGCTTGTTTATATTTTACAACAACAACAACATTTGAGATAGGCACCTACAGTGCCACCACGAATAGTCTTCAGTAAATGACGTCTGACATAGTGCTAGTGCTATTTCTAAAGTGTAATTTTGTAAGCATCGAACCAGTGGGTGACCTTTCACCAGAGAGCCATTCTATTTACCCACGAGAGGGGTCAAGAGAAAACCAACCAACCGATGTGACTTGCTCACGAGAGTAGATTGACTGGTACAAACAATAATGATTTATAATGTATGTTAAAATAATTGAAATTTGACCAGATTCAATTTTGTTTAATCAAGGAATGAGGTACGTTACCCGATACAATTTTTTTTTTTTTTTTTGGTGCAAATTTCCGTACAAAATTATCTCTTAATTTCAGATTTTATTCAAGATGGCCAAATTGGTGAAAGCCCCTACAAGATTTACCCACCAAGATTGGACAACTTCTAACTTGACTAAGTATGCTAATGCTGAGGTAGAACGAGCTGCTGCCGAAAGATTGGTCGCCGAGTCAGACAGATTGTCAGATGAGAGGAAAAAGAGAACAGAAAAAACACAGAGAGATGTCAATAAGAAATTCCGTAAGTATTGGTTTTGGATGTCTCCATGATAATTCATTACTGTCTGTCTTAAGATTACAAGGGAACAGGATTTTCAGCAGTATATCGGAGCCATTTTTTCTCAGAGCACTGAAATTTTGAACATCATCTGTTCATTTTTATCTTGAAATTTCATGAAAATCCAACCAAAATTTTGGTCAAATTCACCAAAATGAATTTCGTTCAGACAAATTTGCATGTTGAATCATAGCGACCAGTCTCAATGCCCAAAGTCATCGTGTTTTGAAAATAACATGCAAGGCATTAGAGATTTTCTTTGATTCAGAATAAAAATGCGCAAAATACATATAGATACTGTGAGGAATTTCACTGCTCTGAGAAAAATTGTCTCTGAAAATCTCATTCCCTCATAATGTGAGATGGTCTGACAGTAATTTATGTTCACATATTATATTCTGTAGTTGATCCACACTGTATATATATTACTCATTTTAAATGATAAAAATGATCAAATCAAAGGACATCTCTGCAAAGCAAAACTAATGGGAGGAAAGCAAGAACTGGTACAATGCTCATTATATATTGGAGAATTCTCTGACGTGAAATTGTCTGAAATCTGCAGTTAACTCTTTTATATTATCTGTTTTTTATTTTCTTTCACAGAACAAAGAATTGACGATATAAAATACTGGAAACAAGAACTTGATGAGAAACTAGATGGCATTGCTAAGGAGATAGACAGTTTATTAGCATTCAAAACCCGAATTGAGAAAGCTATAGATTCCTGCGCTGAACCCCTTCACATAGCTAAACAGTGCTTGGCAAACAGGTAAAATTTGTAGCTCTTTGCTAACATCTGTCTTTATTTGTGAAATCTGGTGTCTGTAAATGTAGATAGAGGTGTCAGCTAAGGGAGTGGCAGCCCCTCCAGCCATAACTTCCAACTGTAAAATGATTACTGAATTTAGTGTGAAAATTAATACGAATCAATTCTCATGAGGGGTCATCCCTTCCAAGTCGAACTAAACATATTTTTAAAGTTCTGGACTTCATTAACCTTTTAATATCTGACACTTACAGAGAGAAGAGATTTGGTATTGATTTGGTACATGACGATGTCCAGAAGGAGCTCATCAAGGAGGTGGAGACAATTTCAGGGGTGTTGGCTCTCCTTCACCGAACACTAGACCAGGCCACAGAGCAAGTTCGACTCAACAGAAAGGCAAAGTTCCTTCTAGAGAAAGACTTGAAAGACAAGTTCTCTGCCCTCAACATTGACGAGTACTGTGAAAATTTGAAGAACAATTCTGCTGGTCTGATGCTGAAGGAAGGAGTGGCAAAGATTGAAGCCAAGTAAGTATTCCATCAACTGATTTGCTACATTGAATTTGTACTGGTAGTTTTATTTTTTGAAGTTGAGAAGATGGCTCACTTCAAACTGTTTTCAACTGTGAAACAGAGATACTGGTTTAACATGATTCTAGTCAAATATTATTTACAGAGGAGGAATACACAGGATATAAATTCTGATATTTCTCAGATTCAAATGGTTTAGAAATCATTAAGGGATTTACATGTAATAACGCTTTTTCATACATACCAAGTACAGTATTCATGAAGCAGATTTCAAACTAACCAGATGAAATGTTAAATTATTCACAGTTCTGTATGCCCTGAAGATTGGCAAGACTTTTCCAATGAGAACATTCTGAATGCTGAGCGTGAGAGGCAGAGCTCTGTGGATCTGAGGTCTCTTATTGATGGCATTCTTCAATCCACTGCCAACGACATGCTTAAACAGTGCGATGATGTCAATGTCGCCTTCGACAAACGTATCCGAGAGACAAAGGACACCAAGGGCAAACTGGAAGATCACCTCAACAAGGTACGTAAATGTCCACTTTCACAAAATAACAGATATCTAAGTATTCTAATTTCTTTCTTTTGACTGATTAAAGCAAAAGCTCTGGTCTCGTCTTTCAAAACATTGAATGAACAATAAATCTTCTATTTGTGATGTGACAGCGATTCATTCAATTCAGGAATAATCCGTAATTATACTTCAAACAGTATCCTCATCAACTATCCCAGATGGATTGATGTTTTCGACAAAGTAAATACTAACCAAAATCATTCAGGCCTAATCTTCCAACAAATAACCCATGTTGTGGCAAACCCTACAGTATTGGATCTATTTTCCAATTTTCCAGGTTATTGGTCAAATCAAGGAGACAGAGGAAAACATTGCACGTCTACAGAAGGAAATTGCTGACAAAGAAGACCCTTTGAAGCTGGCTCATACACGACTAGACACCCGTACTAACCGACCCAATGTGGAACTTTGCCGTGATCCTGTTCAGTACCGTCTCATCCAGGAGGTCGGCGAAATCGAGGAGTCCATCGCCCACTTACAGGAACAACTTCACAATGCAGACTCCTCTCTGAAAGGTCTAATACGTAACCAGCTGG
Organism: Hanleya hanleyi; assembly: GCA_036873755.1. Taxonomy (NCBI): domain Eukaryota; kingdom Metazoa; phylum Mollusca; class Polyplacophora; order Lepidopleurida; family Hanleyidae; genus Hanleya; species Hanleya hanleyi. Next base: position 177,994 of record JAVTVY010044411.1, on the reverse strand, counting down.
ACCTTGAAGAGGATATAGAGATTAAATCAAAAACTCTATTTATTGACGAGGTTGAGTGCATGGGCATGAGGAAGAGCATCAACATTCAACAGTACTAGATCAATCTTCAGCACAAGTTAAACTCAACTATTTATAAGCTCTTGCTTTACATCATCTGTATACATTCCACATTCATTCACCGGTGTATAAATCCAGCACATGTAAACAATCCCATTGGCTATTGATATTCAAAGTTGAGAATTCCATTGGCCTCACTGACTTTCAATATTGGATAAGAATTTGTCACTGTTGAAATAGCTGTTATCCTAGTGCAATGCGAAGGCAGACAAAGACCTCTACAACAGCATACTGCACATATTAATGATGAACTTGTCAACAATGGTCACTGTATCATTCACTTGTATAACTGTTGCCCATTACAATGCAGAGGCCATGAGGGTTAGAAAACTAAGCTGTCGTACAGTGCATTACATTTAGTGGGTATTTTTTCTTTGAGTATCTAGTGATTTTGTTTGTCAGAGCTATATTTACCATCCATCTGTGATAATATCATGTACTGAACATCTGTGAAGTTGAAAATATTAGAAATCGGGTTATAATATTGTTTTCTGTCAATATTGTGTATGTACATTAATAAACGGTTTACACGGAAAATAGCATTGTTTACTGGAATTCACTCCAATTAATATTCCATTCTAAAATTATGCCAAGTTGGAGATATTAGACGTTACACCTACCCACCATATGGTCACTGTCTGCAGACAGCAGGAATACCTCACACTTTTCCAGGGTTACAACATAAAAGCTTGGAAGTGGTTGTCATCATACACAGACAATACTAGACCACAATCTTTTGGACATGCAACATGTGTGCATTTGATATGCACAATCTGATTAAAACTAGTTATAAAAATTGCTTTTGGAAACGTGCATCTCAATATGATGTCTCAATAACCCGCAGTATGTCATCAGATCACAAAAAGTCAATTTGTTATGTACACCAAGGTGATCTATGATAGAGACAAAGTGTGAGAAGAGATAGGAACCAAAAGTCGTGATAGGACTGGAAGTGTTGAAAGCGATGTTAAATCATATTCACTCGCTCGCTAATGTCGTAATTGCATCATTAGCTGGTGACTGTATGCAGTCGACTAATGACACAATCACAACATTTGTGTCATTAGTAGTTGCTATTGCAATTTCTGTGTCCTACTTGCGACATTAATGGTTAACAGCGTAAATCTCAACTGTCAGTCACAACAAAGATTTTTGTAACCTAGTCAGGGGACCAGTAATTATCTTGTGTGAATACCTGTAAATACATCTCCATGCAGTCACAAGATATAGGCTGATAGGGACTTTTTGATATGTGATGACCCTGTCACCTGTGTGTTGACCTATGACCTCAACTTTGACCTTTAGTTTTGTTCATTTATGGGTTAAAATGTGTATTGTGCATATTTCCGTTACTATGCAACCAGACTTTTCACCCCTCGGGCAAAATTTGGCCGAAGGGTATTGTCATGTACATCCGTCCTTCTGTCAGTCACACCTTTCTCGTTACCAAGATATCTTTAGAACGACTTGCCCTAGGCACTTGCAGTGCGCATCCATGTGCCCGTGACCCAGAACCCTATTGAATCTGGACCAGATTGGTTGGAAACTTTGGCGGCCATCTTTAATTTATGCAAAACCATCACGACTTACCCTTATAGGCACACCAAACTTGCAGTGCACATCCATATGCTCGTGACCCAGAACACTATTGAATCTGGGCCCCGATTGGTTGGAAACTTTGGCGGCCATCTTTAATTTATGCGAAACCATTAATCATGTGTATCTCGGGGTACCATTTCGCTGTTCAGTGTGAAACTTGGTATAGATCATCGATGCATCAAGAAACTTCAAAGGAACGACGAAACCAGTTTCCCTGATTCGGTGGAAACCTTGGCGGCCATCTTACTTTGTGCAAAATCTTTAATTATATACATCTCTGATACCATTTAAGTGTCCTGTACCAAACTTGGTATACCTTGGTATCAGTTCCTCTGAGTGGCGGGAAGGATGGGCGGGCATCTTTAATTTATGCAAAATCATTAATGATCTCTATCTCTGATACCGTTCAATTGCTTGATGTAAAATTTGATATACATCATCGATGCATCATTACGACAAATGACAGTTCTGGTTTCTCTGATTGGGCGGAAATCTTTGTGACCATCTTTAATGATGTATATCTCTGATACCGTTTAAGTGTTCTAAACGAAACTTGGTATACAGCATCAATGTGTCAAGAGACTTGCATGAATGAATAACCACAGCAGTTCCTCGGAGTGGCAGGACGGATGGGCGGCCATCTTTAATTTATGCGAAATCAATCTCTGATTCTGTTCAAATGCTCGATGTAAAAAGGAGGTGTTCGCTTTAGATGGATATTTTTCCCTTCAGAGTCGCTCTCTGCTGCTCTATTGTCTCACTCCGAGCCGGTCGGTAAATTGTGACGTAATGCTCAGGTATTCCCCAACTCTGTCAGACAGGCGAGGCCAGTCAAATGGGAAATTCTGGTTCATATTCTCATACGGTTACCATTGGCACATGCATAGTCAATTGGGAAAGCAAGCGTCACCACTTGTTGAGGGTCATTTCCTTAATATAAGACAAGTTTAACCTTATAACTTTTCAATTCATAGTTACAACTTTCCGCTGCCCTAAGATGAAATTATATATGTGTTTTTGCTCTGCTGGATCGTCAGAATATTCAAATACTGACTGTGTGCAATTCTATTGACGAATTATAATAAAATAAGGGATTATGTGCGTTAGGAGTTCGCTGTCTTTATTTCACTTTAAAGTCCAAAATGATGAAGATGGGAGAAAAATGAAGAAGAAAAAATTCGGGGATTTGGGGATTCGAACCAAAATGTGGGTTTTCTTTCAATCTGTAGTCCGACAATCTAACCATTCGGCCAAGCAGCTGTTACAATTATCAGAATGAGGAATCATGTGCCGAATGGCGGTGAACTACACCCTTTCAGAGTATTACAAGCGTTTTGGCATATTTCAATATCATGAAAATATGACACCTTTAACCAAAAAGATTCTTCAGTATTATTTTGGATCAAACCCACCGCATTTCGATATGTAAGACTCGTTTTGGTTAAAGGTGTCATATTTTATATATGAATGGAATTCCCTTCAAGAATATCGCCAAAAATTGCAAAAACAAACAAATGCTTATTTTCTAATACTCGTAATATTTTTTGGACAAATCTCTTCTCAGTGAAAATTGAGAATATGAAAATTCAGTATGTTCTCTCTCAAGCTAATAACTTTTAAAGTAAACGAGGAAATTATATTTTCGGTTTATAAACGCAACACACTAAGGAAAAAAATACGGTCAAACCGAACACCTCCTTTGGTATACATCATCGATGCATCAAGAGACTTATGTAATGAATACTGGTTTCTCTGATTGGATGGAAACCTTAGGGGTAATTTCTAATTGCAAAATTTTTGATCATCTGTATATTTAGGACTTGACTGCTTGGTTGAAATTGAATATATTATGAATGGCTGGCACCCAGAGCCGAGGGGTTTTCAGATGCGGAGCTTCGTATTTTTGTCCTTTATAGTCCTGGCATCCCTCTACTGGACAATATCCCGGATAATTACTGATCTGACACTAATATAGAAATGTTCGACCCTCGATTTTGAGGTCAAGGTCGATTCTGACCTCGGATTCGTGATCAGTGACCTTGATAATACTTTAGAAAGAAGTTTGCATCAAATACTCAAAACTTTTGTTTCAACCCAAATTCCGCTTTGTCCAAAAAAAATGGTATCTTATTTTCTCCGATTAACAGCAAACTGCATCTTAAATTCATGTAGGCCATACTTTGATTAGTGGATATATCAAAAGATTTAGTCTTACATCATGTGTGATATACTTTTTCCTATAAATAATTACTGGTCCACAGTTGTGACAATAAGTGTCGACATGCTCGATACCACTTTTATTTGAGTGTGTGTCATTAGCAGTTGCTACAAAGCTTACATAGTTGAATAGGTCGAAGTGAAGGTTTTGCAAACCCATGTCAACTTCATGCAATATCTGATGACAGTATGGTAGAATCCTGAATACTCAAACACACTGCACTGGCAAAATTGACCCTGCGAACTCGAGGCTAAAACAGAAGAATGTCGGACAGTTTCGCAAAAAATATTTATTTGTATAGTTTATCAGTATGTACAAGGTGTATTACAATGTATGAACAATACCAGAATTTACATTAACTATATTATATATTGTTCTTAAATGTAAGTACATATATCAGAATATACACAATACTTTCATTTAGGTAAGATTGACTCAAGGGAAAACCTGTTGAATCATCCACAAAAAAACAGGAAATTCCAACCTGTCCAGAATGAAAATCTAAACTATAAATGCATACTTGATGTGGGAGAATTTGTCAGTCAAAATTCAAGAGGGCCGTCCACCTCTTCAATGGTCTTGCATGATGACGTCCGACACTGAGATTAATAGGGGTGATGATAATTTTATCAAAATGTTTTGAATAGCACCAGTTTATTCATTCATTCACTTATTTTGACCTGTAATTTTCACTGACTTGAAAACAAACACTTCAAGTTTAAAGTAAATACTCATTAAAACAAATGCATTGGCAATGAACTGATCAAATCCCATAATTTCCAAACACACAGAGTGTAAATACAGCATACACTTGCATACAACAGCCTTAAACAACATACGTACCCTAAATATACCCTGAAAATTAAACTTTGATTATCACAATAAAATCAATGTACAATTCACATTAGCAGTAATAACTACATGTATAAAATAATCAAATAACACATGTACAGCTGTTGACATGAACCATGCAGATCACTGAGAAACCCTCTGCCTTGGCGGTATTAAAATGAGGCCCTTGTTGAAGAACAATCAGTTGATGGCAACAAGCGATTGGTGAAAATCGACAGCTTAACTTAGTAGTGATCAGATAATATAGGTTAATCGGACTCATTTTTAAAAGGTTTCTGTACCATGATCAAAGCCTATCATGTGATTTGATTTACATACTCCTGAATATGCTTGAGATATGGTGAAATAGATGGACATATTACGTACGTACGAACACATGCATGACAATGTACTCCAATGCCAATATTGACTGAAGCCCAAAAATGTGTCCAGTGTAACGTCAGTAGGTCTATGCATGATTATTCTTCAGTAACGGTAGTTAAAAATCAATAGGTGACAAAAGGAACAGTGACTCGAAAAAATAAGTCCATCTCATTTTGCAATAAGACTTCTGCTCTATGACCATATGCATGTGTTATGCCAGTTTGGTGCTCCCAGGCAGTAGTTTGGTGCTCCCAGGCAGTCATTTTTCAGATAATTAAATGACATTTGACAAACTGACGGACCTGGTGACCAAAAAAACTATTCAATCTCACTGATTTTCGATAGGCTTCTGTTTTGTGACCACACGCATGTTTGATGGCATATTCAATCTTGAGATATGATAGTAATGACAAAACAAAGACGGTTGAACGTACGTATGTACATGATGACAATAACCCAAGAACAATTTTGGCTGTAGTCCATGAGCTTTCCAGTTTTGGTTGTTTTATCTTTAGAAACCATGAGCTGATGTATGTCTGGCACAAGTTCTGTAAGCCCAGGCCTTGTCATACTTGAAATATGGTGGTGATAAGCAGTCCGAGATAAATGGACAAATTTGACCCAGTGATCCAGAAAAATAGGTCCATCTATTTTCGATATGCTTCTGCTTCAGACCATATATACGTATGTGAAGCAAGTTTGGTGCTCCTAGGCAGTCACTCTTGAGATACGGTGGTAATGATCAGTTCATGATAAATTCACTCGGTTTGACGTGGGACAGTATGGGTCATTCTCGCTGATTTTCAACAAGCTTCTGCTCTGTGACCATATGCATGTGTGATGTAAATTTGGTATTCCTACGCATAGGCTTTTTTGAGATATGGTGGTAATGAGAAATTGGAGACGGACGGATGTACATAATGACAATACCCTTCAGCCAAATTGCCCAAGGGGTAAAAACCAGATAGTCGATCGAATACGATCAAGAAGGCATTCCATTTTCACATGGAGTAACATAAACATTCATTATTTCTAAAGATAATAATCCCAAGCAATATATTTTGGCAAGATATCGATATACCAAAACTGAAAGAATCCATAGTCATTCTGTTGTTTTTGTTGTAGAAACAAAATTTTAAGTTGGCCCAGTTGGCCCCACCTCTGGGCATATGTGAATGAAAGGCGGCTCCAAGCATCGTCTTGTTGCATGATATACACACACCAAATTTGGAGATAATCAGTGAAGTTGTTCTAATTATATTTTATCAGAAAACCAAATTCCAGCTGTTCCCCAGGTGGTGCCACTTACGGGTGTGTGGACAGAATGCAATCTCAAGTGACATATTGTAGCATGACATACCCAATTTGGAAAAAAACTGTTCAGTCTTTCTAAATTTATTGTCTGGAAACAAAATTTACAGTTGGACCCAGGTGGTGCCTGTGGGCAGATGTGGACGGAAAGCGAAATCAAGTGTCATCTTGTGGCATCATATTCACAAACCAAAGTTTGAAAGAGTTCATAGTTCAGAAACAAAATTTCAAGTTGATGCCCACGTGGTGTCGCCTATGAAAATATGTGGATGAAATGCCAGCCCAAGCAAAATCTTGAGGCATGTTAGCCATTTACCAAATTTGGAAAGAAGTTCTGATTATATCGAACTGTAAACAAAACCAAATTTATTGGGAGTATAATGAGGTCAAACTGTAAATATTCAGTGATTTTAAAATCCTGGTACAATCAGAGGACATATCAGACAGCAGAAGGTATAAATATGATACCATGAGAATGACCTGGGAGGTGACGTGAAGCTTTTAACTACATGTCTGTCTTCTAATAAAATCGGATGCATTCTTTACAAGGTTACTTGAACAACTTAATTTTGAGGTGTCTATATAAAGCAGAAGATTAAATTTGCCAGAAGAATTTAAATGGAAAGTTTGAATGAGGTTGAAATGGGCTCTTCTTTATACCTCATTCACTTTTCCAAAAAATTCTCTGTAGTATTAATCTTAAACATTTGAGTGCAGCTTTTTTTACTGACACCTGTAAGGATTTGGTGAAGCAATAAGTTTGGCAATTATTATTTGTATGCAAAATGTGACCGATTAGAGTCCAGCAGTTGAAACCTTATCAATCTAACTACCTTGGCTTGCTTACTATCTAAGGTATGTATGTCATTGTAGATTGGTTGGTTGTTTCAAGCACTGACAAAGAACATCAATGTCATTATAAGGTCACTTTTGCTCAAGGTGATAACATGCTAGATATTGACTGCTCCAGCAAGAGAGATATTAAACATTTATAAACAATGTTTCTATTTGTTACTAAGTCAAACCTGCTTTAATTAATGCCTTTAATCTCCAATTAAATGCACAATCAAACGTAGAAAACGGAAGTTAAAAGAAAAAGTTAACTCCCCTAGGAGAGAGTTGTCCGCCCCTAGGAGAGCTCTCCCATTCAATCCAGCGTGGTTACTATAAAGGTCACTGCAAGCCTCATTCCAATCCTCTTTCTCAAACCGAGACCAGTAGTGAACAAGGCCGCGGTACGAGGGGACGGAAGGGAGGGCAATTAAATTAAAGCAGGTTTGACTTAGTAACAAATAGAAACATTGTTTATAAATGTTTAATATTTGATTCTTAAGTCTTAAACCTGCTTTAATTAATACCTCAGTACCAACATACGGAGGTGGGAACCTCGGTCTTGAAGTAGTTCCAAAAGTAGGCTAAGTAACCGCTGGAATGACACAGAAACATGGGTATAAGCATGAGACAATCAACAATCAACAAGTGAAACCCTGGTCAAAGACGAAAAGGTTAAAATGTGGATATGATACCGATGTACTTATCTTGATTGTCTACATCCATGTAGCTGTGCTCGTGGTGTGGAAGTTATCTCTACCAAGAAAGGACCCCTGCCCAGAAGGCCGATAGGTCTACTCGGGAGGCATTGTATGACTCGTAGGGCATCGCCTCGGTCTGCGCATACATGCAGGTACTTGGCTGTACCTAAGTCCGGGTGAAGCGTAAACTGTCCGTGCTTAGAGGTCGCCAAGCCACACCATTCTCAGTCCACAATCGTCTTACGTCCAACTTGTCTTGAGAGTTGAGCGTAGATGACGCAGCTGAGATCACCAGAAGGAAGTCAGATTCAACCTGAAAGACACAATCAAAACCGCAGTTAAGGTAAAGATTACACTCACCATGGAGTCAGGCATCTTAGAATGATGATTTAGTGTCCGACATCTCTTAGAGGATCCAAGGTCGTCCATCTGACTTATTTCTTCCTTCATATGTGATCGAATCAAATGTGGACCAATAGTATGAATGAGATGAGATGATACAGCAATTTGCAGATTTGCTGCGATGATACAAAATGCCGCCCCCCCCCCTTTTTTGAAAATTTACTTGACCACGTGCTGGGCAGCTATAAGCGGCCCAAGCGTGGTCATCCTATCTGACTGGACTGACATATCTCTCAGATAGAAATTGGTGAACGTGGAGTTCGCCGTCCAGGCACAAGACTGGACAATGTCAAGGAGGGACAGGTTCTTCCATAAAGGCCATGACGTGGCAATGGCGCGAATCTCATGAGAAGAAGCAGTAGACAACAGAGGGGGAGCGTCAATGGCCAATTGATAAGACCATTTAATGGTTTTCTTCAACCACGCGGCAATGGTATTTTTAGTAATGTCATGCAAAGCCAACGGGCGAAGAGACAGAAATAACAGGCGCCGAGAGCCGCGAGCGGAATCGGTACGAGTAAGATAGTGGCGAATGGCTCGAACCGGGCATAACAGGAGGTCGTCCTCGAGCCCATGCACGAAATCAGACAACGCAGGAATGGAGTACGAACGTTGAGCGCACGGACCTGAACGAACAGACTCATTTTTGGCGATAAACTCCGGAATGGGCCGAAAAGAAATGCGAGACCAATCCGCCGTCCAGGTCATAGAAGATCTTTCAAGAGCATGAAGTTCAGACACTCTAGACGCTAAAGCAAACGCCGCCAAAAAGGCAGTCTTATAAGACACAGCTTTTATAGAAGCGGATTCTAAGGGTTCAAAGGGCGGACGAATCAGAGCACACAGAACCACACCGATATCCCATTTCGGTAACAGTTGGCGCGTACGGCGAGACTGTAACGCGAAGGCGCGAATGAGCGCAGAGATATTATCGTTTAGACTAATGTCTGTACCCGAGGTAAGACGTAACACCCTAGCCAGAGCAGATCGATACCCTTCAATGGTGCTGATTTGAAACTTCTTATCACGATGAAGATGAAGGAGGAAGTCAGCTACTAGGGAAACAGAGGCAGAGTCGGGATCGGCATCATGTCCTCGGCACCAGGAGACGAAATAGGCCCATTTCGCCTGATAGAGCTGCGATGTGGAAGATCGATTGGCTGAAACCATCGTTCGTGCAACCTCAGCTGAAAATCCTTGGACTGCGAGTGCATTCTGGATAGTCTGCAAACGTGTAGGTTGAGCCACCGTGGGTTGTGATGAAGAATCCCGTGCGGTTGACGTAACAGGCTGGGCCAAACTGGAAGACAATGGGGCGGTGCAGTGAGAAGCGGAACCAGAACCGGAAACCACTGACGACGAGGCCACCACGGCACCACGAGCAGAATGATGCAATCGTGACGAGAAATCTTTTGAAGCACTTCCAGAATCAGGGCCATCGGTGGGTAGGCATAAGCTAGGAAGTTGTCCCAGTTGATTGACAGGGCGTCGATGGCGAAGGCTTGAGGATCCAGAATCGGACTGACGAACAGGGCCAACTGGGCGTTGTTCCTCGTAGCAAACAGATCGATCAGGGGGACTCCCAGATGGTGGAGATCTGCTGGAACACCTCCGGATGAAGTTGCCACTCGGTCTGAAGAACGGTGTCTGGACGAGACAGGCTGTCCGCTAAGACATTGAGCCGACCCGGAACATGGCGGGCGTGGAGATGACAATGATGAATGAGAGCCCAATCGTACAGATCCCATACCAGACGAAACATTGATAGCGATCGGGTGGTACCCAACTTGTTGATGTGCGCAATGACCGTGGAGTTGTCCGTCGCGATGAGAAGAGACGAGTTCATGAGACGTTGACTCCAATGTTGAACCGCAAAGATGACTGCCTTCATCTCCAGAAGGTTGATGTGAAGACTGGCATCCAATGCTGACCATCTGCCGGATACCTCCAAATCGTCCAGATGGGCTCCCCAACCGGTCTCGGAAGCATCGGTATAAAGATGATGACACGGGGCCGGAAACCGGAATGGAACACCCTGCATGACGTTGTGCCGGGACTGCCACCAAATCAGATGTGGATGTAGAGACGTCAACACCGGCACCGCTGGGTTGATGGAAGGTGTCTGTAGGTAAGGGTACAGATGATACTGCAGAGGCCGAACCTGTAATCGGCCGTAATGAGTTAGGTCCTGTGTGGAAGTAAGTAAACCTACCAAACTTTGCCACTGCTGACGTGTCCGTGACGTTGATGACAAAAACTTTCGAATCAGGAGCTGAATTTTGTCCCAACGATCCTCCGGAGGGTGCACCAGTTGATGATACGTATCGAATACTGCTCCGATGTATCGGCGAACTTGAGCCGGGACCAACTCTGACTTTAGAGGATGAGGGATGAATCCTAGATGACGTAACACCAGCAGCGTGAACTGGACTTGCGCGTTGAGACGGGACTCTTCCGCCGCCCATAGGAGGATGTCGTCGATATAAACCTCGATTTGAATACCTCGCAGGTGTAGAAATGCCATGACCGGGGAGGTAATCCGGGTAAACAACCAAGGAGCGATGTTGACTCCGAATGGGAGGACCTGCCATTCGAAGCGACGATCGTTGACAACGAAGCGGAGGTAACGACGATGACGTGGATGAATTGGGATGTGAAGATACGCGTCCTGAAGATCGACTGAGGCCAACCAATCCCGATGATGTATGCGGGCCCGAATCGATGAAACAGTAGGCATCTTGAAATGAGGGGGGGTGATGAGATGAAACTTGTTTAACACCTTTAGGTCGATCACCATCCGCATCTGGAGCGAGTCTTTCTTTGGTACCAGAAATACGTGGCTGTAAAAACCTAAACTGACCTCTGACCGAGGTAACTCCCTGACAGCTCCCTTGTCGATGAGCGTGTTGACCGATGACAGAAGAGTCTGCAAGTGACCTGCGGAAACTGGCAGGCGGGATGGGCGTGGCCAAGCGATGAGTTTGGGAAGCGAATGAAAACTGAATAGGAAGCCCTTCCTCAAAACTCTTAAAATCCAGGCGTCGTCCGTGATGAGACGCCAATTTTCGGCGAAGTATAGTAGACGGCCGCCCACTACATGATGACTGAATGACCGGAAAGCAGGTAGATGAAAAACTTCGGCTTGATCGGACACGGAAATCTGATAGTCATTTGTTGGCATGACCACCCCTCTTGGAAGATTTTCCACGAAAGGAATGGCGACCCCGGCCTCGTGGAGGTTTGTCGATGCCACGAAAATTCCCCCGAGCGCCCCCATCTTGTTGAGTGGTAGAGGACTTACGACCACGCTTCTGGCGACGATCCGTAGAGCCGCCACGAGCAACAGCAGCAATCAAGCGCGCAGTACGTTCTTCACGAATCACCGGTAAAACGGACTCAATAGCATTGTTGAAAATGGACTTGGATGATAATGGCTGATGAAGCAAATAATCCTTAACCACAAAAGGGACGTCCGGCTTGACAACCTTAAGTAAGGCGTTGCGTTGCGCTTGGAGAAGCGAAACATACGAATAAGAACTGGCCTCAATGACTTGACGGTTAGCCTGCACAAGGGTTTCAATGAAACCCCGTAAATAGGCAACGCGACCCGGAGACAAAGAAGTCGACCCATCGTCCTGGCGTAATTCAGGATCCAAGGCAATCCGAGAAGTAGCCAACAAAAACCAATCCGCGACCGAAGACGCACGTTGCATTACTAATAACATCTCTTGGATATTCTCCACGAAATTGGAATTGAACTCAAGCGGAGTTGCCTTAGATGACTTAGAAATCTGAGATAAATCTCGATCACGTTTGGGTGGTTTGATGGGCAATACGTTATCATGAAGGTCATGGTGAACTCGAAAACGAGGCTTCTTGAATTTATTGTCATCCTCTAATTGACGATCAAACTTCTCTAAATAATCCACCCAAGCTGGAGACGGAGCGCAAGTAAGAGGAGTCACAGGCGTGGAAGACGCGAATGCAGAATCCGCCGCTGTCCGACACTTATTACTAGATGGAACAACCTTTGAAGGGGCGGGCATATCCGGAACCAACGCTAAAAGCGCCTGCATTCTAAGCGAATAATCCATCTTCGACGTATCTCCCGAACTTTCCAGAGAGGAAGAGGAATCATCCGACGAACTCGACGAGACCGGAGAATGTGAACGAGAAGATGATAAACCGTGATCCACCGAATGATCAAGAAATGGCGTCCGCGGATAATGAACATGGTAATCTTGATCAGCAGGAGCCGAAACCCGAGGTAAACGGTGAGTAGGATCAGGAGAATGACCAGTCGAAGTACGAGAACGGCGTACCGGCGAACGGGAGGGCCGTAAACTAGTACCAAAATGAACCGGTGGACGAGAACTACGAATCGGAGAACGAGACCGTCGAAATAGAACCACGAACAGGTGAAAACAAACGATAAGGCGGTGAAACCGAGCGTCGTGAAGAAACCAAATTCCGAACCGGTGAACGAGAACGAGAACGGTATTGTGTACAAGAGCGTCGTGTAGCAGTATGTGAACGACGATGTGAAGAATCAACAACCGCAGAAACCGGAGCTCGTAAGTTCGCAACTTGAACACTCAACGGTAGGACCGAACGAGCCTCCATAGATTTAGAATTAGATAAACTATGTTTAGACTTAACCCGTAACGGAGAAACTGACACACGACGACGTTTATTTGCTTCTTCTTTCTAGAAGAAACATGTGATAAACCTATAGACAAAGGCGAAATAACATGTGGCAAAGAATTCTTTTGTCTGACGGAGACAATGGAATGCCCAGGCAAGACCGACCTGGTCTTTGTTACGCCGGACAAAGGAACGGGTTTGGTAGCGACCCCAGACAATGAAGCACCGGTACAGGTCAAGCTATCTAACAGCCTAGAATTATCCTCCTGTAGTATAGTGCCACTGGGAGGAAAATACACCGACGCAGGTGAAACTGGATCTTGAACAGTAGGAGATATATTCAAGCCAACACGGTCGAGATCCTCATTACATTTCATATCATTGACCAGGGAAATTTCCAATACCCGTCTGTCGACCTCCGAAATAGACGGGGCATCACACGCATGTAAAAGATAAGCACGTCGAGCTTGGGCATAATTCCTCCAAGTCGATGCGTCCCATAACACACATTCGGCGCACGTGGTCGCGCGATAACACAACTCTTTACAACAAAAACAAGCCGTGTGGGCGTCCAATGGGGACAAAATCTGCTCGCACGTACGACAAGGAATAGTAGTCGGAACCTCAGACATACTAATGCAATAAGAAATTTCCGAAATAAACAACACAAGTCACACTTGATAAAGGATATAACCAGCGAAACAACAACAACAGCCGTTGAAATTGAATCAAAACACTTCCACTAGATGTGCACTGTCGAGAGCAAACAGGAGAAAGAGGATTGGAATGAGGCTTGCAGTGACCTTTATAGTAACCACGCTGGATTGAGTGGGAGAGCTCTCCTAGGGGCGGACAACTCTCTCCTAGGGGAGTTAACTTTTTCTTTTAACTTCCGTTTTCTACGTTTGATTGTGCAGCTTGATGGAGATCAAGGCATTAAAATTAAGCAGGTTTAAGACTTAGGAATCAAATGAAGCATTTAAAGGATTTTTCTGGCTATCCTATTTCTTCTAACTTTTCGAACAGCCTATTTAGACTTAAAAGCAGGAAAAAAACATTTTTATGCCAACTGAGTCTGAATACTGTGGCTTGGATGTGTTATCCCAAGAACTGAAAAAATAGACGGTGAAATTTTTATAATATTCTCAGAATTTCTCTCGGCAGATACCTGAACTTAAGTTTTGTCGTCTGAATAATTACAAGAAATAGGGTATTCCACCTTTGATCATGGGAAAGATCTCCTCCCAAAAGAATTGGCAATATACCATGATGCTATAATTATGTTGTGAATACCTCCATGGTTTTGTGAGCCTCTTCTTCCCCGTCTCCCTTCTCTACCTTCTCTAGGTCGATGACTTGCTCTGCTGCGGGCCACTTATCTCCAGCAGAAACTGTTCCGTCTCCGCGACCATTACCCTCCACGGGGCTAGTGGATATCAATGACACTTCCTGCATCAGTGCAAAGTGCTGCTGGTCAGCGATCACTTCATCCTCTATCAGCTTCGTCATTTCATCCACCCTGCAGACATGGCAAATAAATAAATTATCGCGAAAATACATCCAACAAATTAGCATTTTGTTTCTCCAGCCCTATTAGCTGTCACAAAAAGCAAAAATGTGGCTATAATGTTGATCATATGGTGGAATCTGAGAAACAAGGTACCATGCGGCGATATTTGAGAGAGAAGTTATAATATATGAATAGTATGTAATCTTTCTCCTTAGAAATCTACTTCAGTCCACAATAAATACAGACAAAACATTGCCCAATTTGAGATCCCTCACATAGGATGACATACAAAATCAGAGACACTGTGTGTCTTTAACTCACCGTTTCTGGATTTTATGGAATTTATTATCTATGGAGTTCATTTCCTCTGCTTTCTTCCATCGTAGATAATTAGCCATCATCTCCTTCTCAAATAGTTGTAGATATTGTAGACGACGTTTCAAATACTGGGCTCCTAAAATCATTAAAATGTCACTTCAAATGCTGGAATCCTGAAATCATTAATGTCACTTCAAATACTGGGCTCCTGAGATCATTAAAATGTCAGTCCAAATACTGGACTCCTGAAATCATTAATGTCACTTCAAAAACTGGACTCCTGAAATGATTAATGTCACTTCAAATATTGGACTCCTAAAATCATTCATGTCACTTCAAATACTGGACTCATGAATCATTAATGTCACTTCAAATACTGGACGCCTGAAATCATTAATGTCACTTCAAATACTGAATTCCTGAAACCATTAATGACAAACTTCAAATACTGGATTCCTGAAACCATTAATGACAAACTTCAAATACTGGACTCCTGAGATCAATAATGACATTTCAAATACTGGACTCCTGAAATCATTAATGATACATGTCAAATACTGAACTCCTGAAATCATTAATGATACAATGTCAAATACTGAGACCAATAATGACACTCCAAATACTGAACTCCTGAGATCATTAACGACACTCCAAATACTGGACTCCTGAAATCATTAACGATAAAATTCATATATTAGGCTCCTGAGATTGTTATTGACAAACTTCAAACACTGGCCTGTTGATATCATTAGTGACAAACAACATATTGTTAATGTTTTAACAAATTCCCTGAATGAGTTTTCATTGAAATTCCTAAACCCAGAACATATGGACTTCTTCCAGTCATATCAACATTTTCATCACAATGCACTATGAGATAGAAGTTCATGTGCCATATGAAAGAATTTGTTCATTAAAGCTATCATCTATATCCAATTATATATAAGATGACACTTTCTTGGTAGAGCACAAATACTTAGGTGGATGGGCCAGTCCCATGCGAGACTCGAACCCACGCCCTCCTAAGTTTGGTTGTTATCAATTAAGTCGGACAAATATTTAAATTTGATCCCCCATAGTTTCATGGACTACACCTGCGATATATTTTTTTGCTTTATCTCATGTGAGACAAATGTTAAACTGGCTGACTATCAGGCTGTTTGTAAAGTATAGTCTGTGTAACATCAGGCCAGTGCTCACCTAGGGTATATTCAACCTACATTCAGTGGCCAAACTACATCCAGTGGACTATTAAATCACTTCATTCGAAGTTTCCTTTCCTTCCTCAACAGCCATTCGGGTTGAACTGAAGTGTTTGTTCTCACTTCTTACAGTTTTTTGAATACAGTAATAATCACATGAGTAGTGTGACTAATGTCACAGGACCTACGAAGTAGGGCGAGGAAGATGACTTGGGGGTTCAAGCGTAATGTTATAGGTCACTTAAGGAGGTCAAATTTTCAGCAAAATTAGCTCAGCTCAGAACTTGCTGGTAACAGTCCCCTAATGCATGTTCAGCCAAAAATCAAGGTTCTAATGTCAACGGTTCTCCTTAATTTGCCGACGAAAGGAATCGGATGGACTCACTCACTGACTACCGGACAATTTGCAAATGAGAGCCTACTTCGTAGGAATTTAATACAGTTCTTCAAGAATACAGTTCCTCCTTGACACACCTTTATCCCTAAATTTGTTAAACACCCATAATGTTAATGGTTGATTTATGGTTGGTTGGTTGTTTGAAGTTTAATCTTGCACCTAACCTTATTGGTCACACGGTGACGATGACCCAAACAAACATACCCTAGCAAAATCCTAACCCTAACAAAAACCTAACCAAAACTACAAAAAAATCTGAATTTCGAATTCTGAAAATTAGGCTCTACAGATACTGGTGATCACAATGGATCTGGTTGATTTATGACAGCATTCATGAAGTGATTATGTCATCATGATGAATACCTCCCTGTTTGATCACACAGATTCTCATGTATCACCAAAAAAAGGTGACGGCTCAAAGTAAATCCTTACAGAAGGAGACAGTGCAATACATGGATGATACATGTTTTAATGCATCAGGCTGACATGGATCTCTCAAGCTGTTAAAAGATTATAATAGCAAAGTGTCTGCACTGGGTTATTAGCAGTAGAAGGTGCGAATCAATGTCACTGTCCATGTCAAATTGCTCAATTCTTTTTCACTGACAATTTTTAAATATTATCTTGACAGACTTTACAGACCTTCTCTCAAGCTTTATCAACTGCAGGACAAAAATATCTTGAAATAATTCAGTTTGAGGCTCTCTGGCAATTGTTTTTAACTATTGTCAATGAGAAAGCAGAGCCCAGGGCCTGAACTAGGTGTGATGTCATGTGGGCATGGACACCAAATCGCACCTTTAATGAATAAAGACTAAGCAGATCTTGGAATGTCACTTCTGGCCCGAACTGTCCATGTATAAATATAGGTCAGTTCATGTCAATCATCTCACCTTCAATTTCATCACCATCATGTATAGTTGATGCTGTAATAGAGGCATAACAACTGCACTGCTGAGAACATATCAATTGCCCTTCAAATTTTCAAAAAATAAGACAAAATTCCTACCAAACTCCAAAATGAAATGATAATGTTGGATGACAAAACATAAGATAGGATTTTAACTTACTAATTCAGTGAAGTACAGGGTAATGCTCACGTCCTTGTAATTGTCTAGAAATATAAAAATTTGGTAACAAACCAATCTGAAGATTAAAGTAGTACTTACTGGTAGTTTTCTTTTTGCAGCAGGTATGTCTGAAGAAGTACCTGATCAGTTTATAGATATGTTCAAGGAGACTGAATGGAGGAACGAGGAATGTCTTCACATCATACTCCATCACCAAGAAGTAAATCTGGTACTTCCATATCTCCAGGGTGTTCTTCTGTACTTCATCAAACACATGGCTGTAGTGAAAAATGCAGGTATTCATACAAGACAAAAATACACATGTCAACTGGCAAAAGCAGAACCCTTCCTACATAAATTCCGTATACACCACATGATAACAAAAGAGGAACTCCTGAATTTGGGCAGTTATTCCTTTCTACACAGAAGATAGCTAATGACCAATGTGTGACACGTTTTCAAGCCGCGAGAGAACCACAGATGGATATCAACTGATATGGGAAATCTCATTGGTACAGCAGCAGATGATAAATCCTGAGAAGTCGGAGTAGATTCTACAAACTGTACTCTCTGGAAATGCTCCAATCAAGATGCAACACACTATGTGTGGGTTGTTAGAGAGACAATTCAATGAGGTCTACATGGATAATTTACTGAATATGGTAATCCCTCTAAAAATTCAATCCCTCTATCAATATTCAATAACCCCCAAAATTCAATTGGTTGTTTTACTAAATTTGATCATCCTTTAAAATCACTGAAAAAAATGAAGAAATACAAAGAAATAATGATTTTAAACCAGTTTTTTCAACTTGAAATGAATTTGATTGCCCTCAGATTTTATGGTTTGGAAATTTCACTTCCTGTGATTGAATGATCAGATGGATTACTGGATGGCTACAGTATAGCCTCGTACCAAAAAAATGTCATCTATGCATGATCTAAGGACCATCTGCTGATTTTACCAGTCATGCCAGTATGGAAGGGAAGGAGGGGAATATGAAGTGGGTCTGAATCTCAACGATGGCCTAATTTACTTAAATGTGAGTGGCTTATATGAATAGTTGTGCATGTTTCACCAAAATCTGGGAGATGGTAACTCATAATTGTCAAGTCAATTTGAATCTTGCTTTTAACTTCCCAGATTTTGATGAAACATGCAAATTGGAACAGTGAGTCTGTGTTGAAACTCAAAGTATACACACCTTAAGCTTGAATCAAGCATTGAAAAGTGCATACAGAGTTTGAAATTTTTGTATTAAGGCAGTGTAATGTCACTGGACCACGATATTATTGCAACAGACCACCATAGAATACCATGCTTTATTTGCAGTTTACTCTGTGTAATAAAATTGTAAAAAATTACAATAAATATTTTCCCACACTGTTTGCAATTGTCTTTCATTTGATGGAAACTTCACTTGAGGATTTACGATCACTTTAAATATTGGGGAGGGCATTTATCATTCTGACCACTCACCTGAAGATGGCAATAAGGAGATTAAGAAGGAGGACATTGCCTATGAGGAGATATGCGGCCAGTAAGATAGGCACAAGGGAGGAAAACCTACGACAAGGCGCATCTGCATACTGTGAAGAATTCGCATACAGGCTGATACAGGCGGTGTCAGCTGAAAAGAGATTATATTTGGCTGCACAGAAAAACAGACTCACAAATTTACCAAAGTTTACATGTGAAGGAAAGCAAACTGGCAGACAGTAATTATAGGACAACACATCATTTCATTTTATGTCCTGTACTGGGAAAAACTTGATTGGACATGAAACATATTTCTGATGGGATAAATTTATAGGAATCAACATCCTGAAGAAGTTGGATAATGTATCTTAACGAATGTGATAATTGAGACTTCCAGATTTTATTGCCAATTTTATTTTCGTACATTCAAACTCTTCAAGGAACACTTCTCCATATATCTGCCAGTACGGGTAGTACAAGATATCCCTGAGAATTCCCCAGTAGGGGGCTCTGTTGGGCCAGAGCAGACTCTGACTTGATACACCATAGGCCAGTAGAAACACCACCAAAATGGAGACGAACAATGCCAACTCTTCAATCTGGAAATACAAATGTGAGAGTATATATTACAGATTCATGTAGTCAGCCTCTAACCATGAAAACAGAATCATTTTAAATTATAATCATTAATTTTATATATTTTAAAAAATTTGAAAATCACAAAAAATATATTTATGAATCCCATTGTTATGTTTAATAGCTTCAGTATTGTACGTGTTATCCGAGAAAAAGTTTTTAAATGTATTAAAAAAATTTGATCATGCAGCTGCAACATGGAATTTTGGTGAAGGCGATGAAAATATTGCTCATAAATACATAGAATTATCATTAATATTGCACATAGAAATATGTGTATGGGATGAATGTATATAATATGTCACAAGAAAGATCTTGATATATGCTATGGATATACAAATATAGTATATAAATACCATTTCACACCTCATTTGGGTTTTGTTTGTTTTTTTTTGTAAAACAAATGGCCACCTTGGTGAGACAAGAGACAAATGGTATGACAAGATTTTACCATATAAAATTTAACTTTGATCTACTCCATCCACAAGGAAAGAAGAGGAAAGGAGAGAAAAAGATGGACAGAAACTGTTTACAAGACATTCAAAACATTTCGCACAGTATTAACAACCCCAGAAAGATTGAGACTGGATTGAGCAGTAAAGATATATATTTGAGTTTCAGTCTGACAGTGTAAATCTATCAATTACGTTTTCTGGAACTGTTTGGGTCATAGGTCTATGCTTGTTTTTTGTGTAGGTTGTTCTGGGTATTTGTATACCATAGTATTATAATTACTGTGTTTCAAAGTTTTTAAAGCCTTTTCAAACAAATAGATAATATTTTGAATTGAAACTCTGAGAGAGAAATCTGCTACTCGGGGATCAGCTTTGGTGGGCTCTTCAGAGTCCAAAGCTGATTTAGGTCGAGCCTGCATCCCAGATGAAAAAAACACTTTCTAGGGTGTCCAAGAGTGAGCAATAAAGCTATTATGGATGTTTTGCGGAACAGACAGATTTTTGGGGAAAACTATGCAAACAGTTCATCTGAATTGGCTATGTATATATTGGTCAGACATTACTTGGTCCACTGACCAAATTTCTTTCAATTTTGAGAAGTTGTTTTGTGAGAATAAACCATGTACCTCAGCAGTGGTAGAGAGTGACATTTATTTCAGAGACCCTTGTTCCAGGATAATGATTCAAATCAACAACAATGGATGATAGAATTCTGGAAGAGAATTTGTATGATGAATAAAAGGTGGTTTAGGTTTACTTTTACTTCTATGTCCTGAATCTAAAATCCCCAACAAGAATTGAAAGCGAATAGGTATAATAGACTCTCTTTGAATTCCATTTTATTAGGAGTAAATTATCATATGAGACTGAAATTTTGAAAAATTATCAATAGTTATCTCTTCAACCAGTAAAATTTTTTTCAATTCCATGAATGTTGTGCTTGCAAGGAAAGGAAACGGCCATAATCGAGAGCAGCCATATTACCAAGCCCATCCGTAGTGCTCCTATATTCATCTTACCTAGTACCATAGCTTTAGATTTCTTGTGTTTTCATATCTTGTATTGACATTGTCCTTATCCCAAGTGGTAAAATTGAGTAATGAACTCGAAATTGTCTGAATGCAAAGTTTTGTTTATGAATCTGGGTTTTGTGATCTGAATGTTTTCTTGACTGTGGAGTGATGTATAATCTGCTGTGAGCTTGCCCTTAAATTTTTGGAAAGTTAATTTTTGTTTCTAACTATGCTACAACATGTAGGCATGTGATATTGGTTTAAAAATGCTAAATATGAATCAAATTATCATGATGCTTGTCTTAATAAATATTTTGGCAACTTTTAATACAAAATATGTCCGATCGCTAGTTAAATATATTGCTCCACGTTTTAGCATAGGGAGAGAGAATGATCATCCACCTAAAAATGTATGGGCCATAATACAAGTGTCTAGTCTGTCATTCATTATTCAGCAGTGGTCCATCAAAGCATTTCCGTGTCCACGTGGGGCATGGTAGGTCAACCTCACAGTGGGACAAGCATCACTGCTCAAAGTCAAGCTATTGTCTGAGATCTATACGAGACAATCTGGATTGATATTTTTCAGCATGAATTTAGTTAACCACAGTCCACATACCATTCTTACAATCATGTAGAGTTTGGGTCCAAGGAATGAGTTAGCTTTGTACAGCTTCATGATCCTCAGGAAGAAGGAGACACAGTTGAGGCAGTAGATGGTCTTTGCATACTCTATGTAAGGTGGGAACTGCTTCAGGATGAATCCGATAAACACCAATATCAGGTTGCAAAGGTCAATGCGATTGAGGAATCCATACCAGTCCCGGAATTTACCCTTTGTTGTTGGAGATGGGAAAGCAAGCAGCTGTAATATAAAGTGAGAAAATAATATACTCAGTGTAACAAGGCCCATATTGTTCTCCACATTTGACAAAGTACCCGGTAGTGATAAATTACTTTTGCAACAATACAGCAAAAAATTGGTCCAAATTTTGCTCAAAATTCATCAAAATGTCAAATTCTTCAATTACAGAAGTCACTGAAATTAGTTGCTTTGTACATTATGAAGTCTGTAACAAGTTTATACCAAACCCAAAGCGAAAATTGAGCCAGATTGAATAGGATATTGAATTTTGCAGTGACTCATGCCAACCAGATTGCACAAGGATACGAACATGAACTTCATCCCAGCTACAAATGCAGAATACTTACAGTGTACACACAAAATGTACTTACACAATGTACAGTGTACTTATGGTGTACGCACATAATGTAAATACATAGTGTACAGTGTACTTACAGTGCACCGTGTACTTAGTGTACACCCAATGTATTTACATAGTGAACAGTGTACTTACAGTGTACACCAACAATGTATTTACAGTTAACTTACAGTGTGCACACTCAATGTATTTATATAGTGTATACTGCCGTCATATGACAGAAGGAAGCAAGTAACAAAAAGATCATTTCAATATTTTGATGCAAAATACATTTGAATAATGCCCTTCCGATACAATAGTCACAGCTTGAAACGATTCTAAAACTTAAATACTGGTCAGTTGTAGGTTTTCACTGGTATATGAAATAAAATATATTTATTAGGATAAATATCTGCCACGTCACTTTCGTCCTTCTGTCGCTGTATTTCAAACTTAAGTTGAGTGATAAGTCAATGGCAAAAGGAAGTAAATACATGAAATAAGCATGCATTTGTTTTTAGTATCATTTTGAATACTCTACACTGTTTGACAATATGCGCAGATTTAACTCTATCTGACCGGGGGTATCTGGGTAGTTCCCAGGGAGGGAGAGGCGAACGGGGAACCATCTATATTTAATATTTGGATTTTGTAGACAAAATCCCAATATATTGTTGGATATCGTTGGGTCTGAATCTCGGACTAAATTTAACTATGACAAAATTAATCATGTTTCAACAAACTTGAAGCATTTCCCACCGTTTAATCACAATTCACTGCAGTATCCATTAGATTTATCTAAATTTATACTAGTGAAATATGATAAACAACACAAATGAATTCACTTGGGTTCCAGTTTTCAACACTCAACCGGCATTTGTATACAGTTTTATCCAGTTCGGATATATTTCAAAAACATTCAGATAAAACAGCAATAATTCTGATGTCTTAAATAGATAACTTAGTTTTCGAGTAACGACTGGAAAACTGATGAAAATGTTAGTTTATGTGATGTAGCCATGATGCACTCAACGACTTGATCGCAGCAGTTACAGTAGGCAGAAGATGATTGACTCTTATTGTCTGTGTCGGTCGCTGCCATTGGCTAAATGACTTGCTCCCTTTTGTCTCTGAAATCCAATTGAATGTGATGCCTTGCTTCCCTTTGCCATTTCATTACAGCCGAAAAGGAAAGCGTATTCACCACAAGGTTATGCCAACATATGTGACTTACTTCCCTCTGTTCAACCAAATAGATATCTCAATTTTTACCAAATGTCACTTGCTTCCTTTTGTCATATGACGGCAGATAGCATACACACACAATGTACTTGTAAATTGTACAGTGCAGTGTACACAAATAATGAACTTACATAGTGTACTTACAGTGTACACACACACTGTACTTACATAGTTTACAGTGTAATTACAGTGTCCACACACAATGTACTTACACAGTGAATTTCATCCACCAGGAAAGTGAATATCCAAGTGATACAGATCCACTCAGTCACAGAGATGTACGACTTGAAGTCAAACAATACCATATAAGAGTAGGTACACAGGAACACCAGGTACATAATCTGTAAGTAAATACAACACACAGTCCTATCAGCTGACTACATACAAAATCCAATGCACACTCCACCAAAACAATAACATTAGGCTTCGCATTCTCCAGGACTTTTATGTTTTGGTTGATTTCTTCTTTCTTCTTTTGCCACTGCCTAATCCATTCATCAAATTTTGAATAACTTAACTGATTAGCTTCAATTATTTTGTGGATATTTCTCGTGCATGGGAAACAATGAACTTGTTTTGTTTAACATCGTTTCATATTTTCCACTTTTGTATTGACAATGCATTCTCCATGTATCAGTCACTGTTCTTTCAGAAAATATAAACATATATGTGATTTGGGTTGAAGATTTTATGACAACTGGTGGTCGAAAAGCGGACCCATGGTCTATTCCTTGTCGAATGGAAGAATCTCTGGAGTGCACCCCAATTTGTTTAGGCTATAATGATAATGACCATATAAAGAACACTTATAATTTGGCTTCTACATAGAAATGAAATAAACATGCTTGGGAGGGGAGACAGCCTCCGAAATGCCAAAAGCAAAATATCAGCTATGAAATAAAGTTTTTGATCAGCATGATATACATCGTTTTCTTATATACACTGAGTACTTGTGATGCATTAGAACTCGTGATTCTCGAATAACCATGACAACAGAGCCATGAAGTACGTAGTGCATTCATGCAAAATCTCTGATTTTAAGGTGAATACATCTATTTTTCTCTCTAAAAATATGAAGATTGAAGATCGATCATTTTCAAAGAGAACTGAGTGGTGACTCATACTTTTTAAATTTTAGGTAAAGAAAGTGCTTTTTTATGAAGTGATCTACAGGGAAGTATTACAGTCTAGTACTCACAGAATTGGCAGCATATTTGGTAATCGGAGCTTTGTAGAATAAAAACCACTTTTCAAAGAATCCAATCTTTTTATCTCCCATGGATTCCATCTCTATGATAGGCCAGATCAAGAATGGACAAATGATAGCAGCGAGGACCTGAAGAATAAAAAATCATTTATTTTATTGGTCTTTATATAGAAAATCTGAACATATATAATTACCATTTATTTATCATGTCATTACTTCATACAAGCAAGGTATAGTCATTTGAACCGAATAGGAAATAAACTTGTGTATGATCAAATATATTTCATGAATGCACAAAGAACCTTGGAACCTTTAATTCAGGTTTGCATATACAGGTAAATAGATTGAAGTTACAGTATTACAGACAGTCAGACCTACCTTTTTCCATGAACACAACAGCCCTCTCTTCCAGGTCAAGTTGATGGAGTTTTGGCACGTAGCAGAAGAAAGAAATATCTGGAAATTGAAAGTGTAATTGTGACTGCTCATATTATTCAATAATAGGAATGCGACTGAGGAAGTTGATGAAATTGTACTAAACCCGAGAAAAATATGCAAATTCTTCCAAATTTGAAGGATGTTCCGACCTGATCATTAGCAGCGGCAGCCAGTTGTAGACATGTCACCCCACTCCACGAAGGGGATGGCTTCTCCACTAACATCATGGCTTTGTCAGGGTCCAGGGAATGACATTCATTCAAAACACTTGTGGCTAACGTCTCAAACTCTCTGGAAAATTGGAGCACGAGAAATCTAAAGTTAGCATACATGTATTAGAAAACCAATCAGACTTACAAGTAAGTTTCTATTGTTTAGACCTTCATACTAGAGAAATGCCGCCCATCTAGACTCATTGTTGTACCCAGACAGACTATAGAGAAATGCCGCCCATCTAGACTCATTGTTGTACCCAGACAGACTATAGAGAAATGCCGCCCATCTAGACTCATTGTTGTACCCAGACAGACTATAGAGAAATGCCGCCCATCTAGACTCATTGTTGTACCCAGACAGACTATAGGAAATGCCGCCCATCTAGACTCATTGTTGTACCCAGACAGACTATAGAGAAATGCCGCCCATCTAGACTCATTGTTGTACCCAGACAGACTATAGAGAAATGCCGCCCATCTAGACTCATTGTTGTACCCAGACAGACTATAGAGAAATGCCGCCCATCTAGACTCATTGTTGTACCCAGACAGACTATAGAGAAATGCCGCCATCTAGACTCATTGTTGTACCCAGACAGACTATAGAGAAATGCCGCCCATCTAGACTCATTGTTGTACCCAGACAGACTATAGAGAAATGCCGCCCATCTAGACTCATTGTTGTACCCAGACAGACTATAGAGAAATGCGCCCATCTAGACTCATTGTTGTACCCAGACAGACTATAGAGAAATGCCGCCCATCTAGACTCATTGTTGTACCCAGACAGACTATAGGGAAATGCCGCCCATCTAGACTCATTGTTGTACCCAGACAGACTATAGAGAAATGCCGCCCATCTAGACTCATTGTTGTACCCAGACAGACTATAGAGAAATGCCGCCCATCTAGACTCATTGTTGTACCCAGACAGACTATAGAGAAATGCCGCCCATCTAGACTCATTGTTGTACCCAGACAGACTATAGAGAAATGCCGCCCATCTAGACTCATTGTTGTACCCAGACAGACTATAGAGAAATGCCGCCCATCTAGACTCATTGTTGTACCCAGACAGACTATAGAGAAATGCCGCCCATCTAGACTCATTGTTGTACCCAGACAGACTATAGAGAAATGCCGCCCATCTAGACTCATTGTTGTACCCAGACAGACTATAGAGAAATGCCGCCCATCTAGACTCATTGTTGTACCCAGACAGACTACAGAGAAATGCCGCCCATCTAGACTCATTGTTGTACCCAGACAGACTACAGAGAAATGCCGCCCATCTAGAGTCATTGTTGTACCCAGACAGACTACAGGGAAATGCCGCCCATCTAGACTCATTGTTGTACCCAGACAGACTACAGAGAAATGCCGCCCATCTAGACTCATTGTTGTACCCAGACAGACTACAGAGAAATGCCGCCCATCTAGACTCATTGTTGTACCCAGACAGACTACAGAGAAATGCCGCCCATCTAGACTCATTGTTGTACCCAGACAGACTACAGAGAAATGCCGCCCATCTAGACTCATTGTTGTACCCAGACAGACTACAGAGAAATGCCGCCCATCTAGACTCATTGTTGTACCCAGACAGACTACAGAGAAATGCCGCCCATCTAGACTCATTGTTGTACCCAGACAGACTACAGAGAAATGCCGCCCATCTAGACTCATTGTTGTACCCAGACAGACTACAGAGAAATGCCGCCCATCTAGACTCATTGTTGTACCCAGACAGACTATAGAGAAATGCCGCCCATCTAGACTCATTGTTGTACCCAGACAGACTATAGAGAAATGCCGCCCATCTAGACTCATTGTTGTACCCAGACAGACTATAGAGAAATGCCGCCCATCTAGACTCATTGTTGTACCCAGACAGACTATAGAGAAATGCCGCCCATCTAGACTCGTTGTTGTACCCAGACAGACTATAGAGAAATGCCGCCCATCTAGACTCATTGTTGTACCCAGACAGACTATAGAGAAATGCCGCCCATCTAGACTCATTGTTGTACCCAGACAGACTACAGAGAAATGCCGCCCATCTAGACTCATTGTTGTACCCAGACAGACTACAGAGAAATGCCGCCCATCTAGACTCATTGTTGTACCCAGACAGACTACAGAGAAATGCCGCCCATCTAGACTCATTGTTGTACCCAGACAGACTACAGAGAAATGCCGCCCATCTAGACTCATTGTTGTACCCAGACAGACTATAGAGAAATGCCGCCATCTAGACTCATTGTTGTACCCAGGCAGACTATAGAGAAATGCCGCCCATCTAGACTCATTGTTGTACCCAGACAGACTATAGAGAAATGCCGCCATCTAGACTCATTGTTGTACCCAGACAGACTATAGAGAAATGCCGCCCATCTAGACTCATTGTTGTACCCAGACAGACTATAGAGAAATGCCACCATCTAGACTCATTGTTGTACCCAGACAGACTATAGAGAAATGCCGCCATCTAGACTCATTGTTGTACCCAGACACACTATTCTTCTCCTTTGTTTCAGGACACTTAGGGGGAAATGTAGCTGAACACACAGTAGAGGTAAGGATGCATCATTGTTGGACAATTTCCTGAACAGGAACGACAACAATGCTTTACAAGCAGAAATCGAACCCTTATGGTGTCATATACAGTTCGTGTACACATTGATATACCTGGCAATAGAGCCTCTGAGAGTAATAATGTTATGTCCAAGAGCTTGGCTTAAAATACATCACTTTCAATCTTTTTGTTGCCATTTTTTTGCCCAAAGCGAGTTTTACTGTTAACAATTCAAAGACCCATTCTGAAATGACACTAGCATTGAATTCACATTCACATGGGGTCTATATATGGGCACTCCGATTTTTTCTAAGTACAGAATGAACACTGGTAATACTAACTCTTTATGGTCAAGGTAGACTTGTCTGAGAACAGTCTCGTGTTGTGCGACACGTTTGGAGAGGGACAGGTAAAGAAGGGTGGCTATGATGGCAGAAGCGACAGACTCCTCTCCCATCTCCCAACAGAGCTTGGCCAGGTCCTGACGGTTCATCAACACTGCCCAGAGGAACAGCTCCCTGTAAGGACGTTTGAATTTCACGTCTGTCTTTGTTTCGTCAAACTTCAGAGTCGCCATGGCAGATAAGCTGTATTCTGCGTCGTTGAATGTATCAAGCAACTGCTCCAGAAGTTTTCTGATGTCAGGCAACGTGGATTTGTCCCGGTTTGTCATCCTCTTCAATAGCTGACGCAGATGGCAGAACTGTGGTATCTGAAACACAAGCAGAATTGTCCAACAATATTCATCTCACCATTAACTTTCTTGGATATAACTTAGTGTTTTAGCACAGAAAGGATTCAGCTATTGAAGGAAATAAATTTAATGTGTTAAATTCCCTAATAATTCCATCACCCTATTAACGATCATCTATCACCCCTAGATTCTGCCTTAATCAGTCACGCTAATCAATTTGAACACCTAGATGTAGGACAAACTACATAGATAAGGTCCCAGTTTTATGTATAAAATACATAAACAAGGTCCCAGTTTCATGTATAAAAACTAAACACATGGTCCTGGTTTGTATATAAACTACACAAATAAGGTGACTGTCCTGGTTTTGTATATAAACTAAAAGGTCCTGGTCTTGCATATAAACTTCATAGATAAGGTCCTGGTTTTGTATATAAACTACATAGATATGCTCCTGGGTTTGCAGATAAAAGCTACATAGGTAAGGTCCTGGTTTTGTATATAAGAACTAGATAGACAAGTCCTGGTCTTGTGTATAAACTAGATAGATAAGGTCCTATTTTTTATCATTCTGCCAACTTTCCATGCCGATATATTCAATCACCTCAATACATTTAACTGAGGAAATGCACTTCTTGTGATTGAATTACCAGATCATATACTGTAGCATACAATGGCATGTGAACAATCAAAAGTAATAAATTTATGCTAAAAGATATACTTCACGTCTGAGAAACTATTAGAAATTACAACTGAATAAAGTTACTCAGAACTCACCACATCAGAATTATACAGGTGTTCTAGCCTCGTCTTGGTCAGGTAACCTTTCATCACATACCCTTGTTGTATTAACAGCTGTACAAACTCTACACGATCATGCAGCAAGGCATCCGTCATGATATCATCTAAACTTCCTGAAAACAGGCCACAAACAAACATGATAGCTGAATATGACTCAGAAATATGATGTTTCTGCTCCAAGCCCTCGAACCACCAACCCCTCATGCCCTTGAACCACCAACCCCTCCTGCCCTTGAACCACCAACCCCTCCTGCCCTTGAACCACCAACCCCTCATGCCCTTGAAACACCAACACTTCATGCCCTTGAATCATCAACCCTTCATGCCCCTTAACCACCACTGCTGGTGCCCCTTAACCACCATCCCCCCATGCCCTCTGACCACCAATTTATCATGCCCTTGAACTGTTGAACCAACAAACCCTGATGCCCTTTCCCCACCAGCCCCTCATGCCCTTGAACCACCAACCCTTCATGCCCTTTAACCACCACTGCTGGTGCCCTTTAACCACCATCCCCTCATGCTCTTTGACCACCAATTCCTCATGCCCTTGAACCAACAAACCCTCATGCCCTTGAACCACCAACCCCTCATCCCCTCGAACTGCCAACCCCTCATGCCCTTGAACCACCAACCCATATTGCCCTTGAACCACCATCCCCTCATGCCCTTGAACCACCAACCCCTCATGCCCTTGAACCACCAGCACTTCATGCCCTTTAACCACCACTGCTGGTGCCCTTTAACCACCATCCCCTCATGCTCTTTGAACACCAATTCCTCATGCCCTTGAACCAACAAACCCTCATGCCCTTGAACTACCAACCCCTCATGCCCTTGAACCACCAGCCCTTCATGCCCTTCAACCACCACTGCTGGTGCCCTTTAACCACCACTGCTGGTGCCCTTTAGCCACCACTGCTGGTGCCCTTCAACCACCATCCCCTCGTGCCCTTTGACCACCAATTCATCATGCCCTTGAACTGTTGAACCAACAAACCCTCATGCCCTTTCCCCACCAACCCCTCATGCCCTTGAATCACCAACCCTTCATGCCCTTGAACCATCAACCCTTCATGCCCCTTAACCACCACTGCTGGTGCCCCTTAACCACCATCCCCTAGTGCCCTCTGACCACCAATTCATCATGCCCTTGAACTGTTGAACCAACAAACCCTCATGCCCTTTCCCCACCAACCCCTCATGCCCTTGAACCACCAACCCTTCATGCCCTTTAACCACCACTGCTGGTGCCCTTTAACCACCATCCCCTCATGCTCTTTGACCACCAATTCCTCTTGCCCTTGAACCAACAAACCCTCATGCCCTTGAACCACCAACCCCTCATCCCCTTGAACTGCCAACCCCTCATGCCCTTGAACCACCAACCCATATTGCCCTTGAACCACCAACCCCTCATGCCCTTGAACCACCAGCACTTCATGCCCTTTAAAGGTCAACCCAAACGGAATTTTTTTTGGTCTAAAAATCCTTAAAAATCATAGTTCATACTTCACTTTGTATGAAAAAAATATTGAAAAAATTCTAATCTGATCAGAAACACACGTAATATGGGAGCAAAGTGGGCTTTTTCACACTTTCACAGCTGGGTTGATGACGTCACGCAGGGAAGTTGCCTGAGAAAAAACAGCGGATAACATGGAAAGCGAGCGCAGTCAGAGCTCCGGTTCAGATGTCGATTCGAGCGATATCAGCTGCTTAGATGGAAATATTTTTCGCCAAGAAGATAAAATAGACAGAGGAGGATGATGACGGGAAAATTAACAGTTGTTTGCAGACCAACGGCGGAATTCAGCCCTATCAATTTGAGCCGTACGGCTCCGATTCTGACAGTGACAACCACTCTGACAACGTGGAACTCGACGACGACAGGATTCGGAGAGGTCGTTTGTTGAATACAGGTTGGTATGCAACTTGACTGGAAACCTTATTATCGTCATCTATAAGACCAAATGTCCATATATGTCAAACTGTATTGAATGTAGAACGATTCTGTGATGTAAAGAACGAGCACATCTGTGTTGTTATTGTTGTTAATGACCGAGGCAGCCTTTTCGAAGGGATAAACTCCGGGATTCGGCAGTATGGACAGTAAACTGTTGATAACTCTACTGATATACGTCCGATTTGAATTTTGTTTGTTTTCCCATAATCCCCATGAAATACCAATTTCAGAATTATATAGTTTGATAAAAAAAACTTTGGACATTCATGGCGAAAAGTAAGCCGTGGCGAGTGGATCGGCATTCAAATTTGCTCAATTTTCGACAAATTACCTCAATTAAATTGAAATCGAATGATATTCCCACAATCTCAAATGTCAAGGGATTATGAAAGTATTATTATCACTTCTGTATCTACAGCCATTCACTCCAATTGGTGTTTTTTATTTATTTACTTATCAAACGTATATGTATTTATGAAAGATCATTTTATTATTATTAAATAATATATATGAAATAGAGACTCATCCAGTCTAACCTGTAGGTGCTCAAGCAACAAATGCCACGCGAGAGCGAGCAGGGCATGTACAGCCGTCTCCCTGCCCGAGGCCTCGCTTGCAGGCTAGGTTCGTTCAGCCGATGTCCCTGATAGATTCTCCTTGTCCGATTTCTTTGCCGTCACATTCTGATTGTTCTTAGGTTTGATAGTTGGAATAGCTGTTCTCTTTAGTTTTGGTTTGTACCCGAATTCAACTGCTACGCTGTAGATGTTCTCGAATGATGTCTAATTTCTGTCAAAATGTGCCAAGCAAATTATACGAGTACTGGCTCGGCCCTCTTTCCACACCCTCGTGTTGCGTACAAATTTCGTCCAATTTACAGCGATTTTCTCGTCTTTAGGCCACAAATGAATACTAACACCGTCATCTGTAGTAAAACTGCAACCTCCCACTACACAACGTCGCGGCATATTTAACAAATGATGCCCGATACTCCGAAAATCTCCAGAAATCAGCAGCTACTTACGACTGTGGTATACGGCTTTAACATAGAGAATACAAGACGGCTTCCCTCCGTGACGTCACAGCTGGAATTGACAGGAGAGCGATTTTCACCTTTCAAACGGCAATATCTCGCCAACCAGACTGCACAAAATTATGAAAAAAATATCATTATTTTCAGAATCGAAAGGACTATTTTTTTATATTTTTGACCTCAGAGCGTTTGGGTTGACCATTAACCACCACTGATGGTGCCCTTTAACCACCATCCCCTCATGCTCTTTGACCACCAATTCCTCATGCCCTTGAACCAACAAACCCTCATGCCCTTGAACCACCAACCCCTCATGTCCTTGAACAACCAACCCTTCATGCCCTTGAACCACTAACCCATATTGCCCTTGAACCACCAGCCCTTCATGCCCTTTAACCACCACTGCTCTTGCCCTTGAACCAACAAACCCTCATGCCCTTGAACCACCAACCCCTCATCCCCTTGAACTGCCAACCTGTCATGCCCTTGAACCACCAACCCATATTGCCCTTGAACCACCAACCCCTCATGCCCTTGAACCACCAGCACTTCATGCCCTTTAACCACCACTGCTGGTGCCCTTGAACCACCATCCCCTCATGCTCTTTGACCACCAATTCCTCATGCCCTTGAACCACCAACCCCTCATGCCCTTGAACCACCAACCCCTCATGCCCTTGAACCACCAACCCATATTGCCTTTGAACCACCAGCCATTCATGCCCTTTAACCACCACTGCTGGTGCCCTTTAACCACCATCCCCTCATGCTCTTTGACCACCAATTCCTCATGCCCTTGAACCAACAAACCCTCATGCCCTTGAACCACCAACCCCTCATCCCCTTGAACTGCCAACCTGTCATGCCCTTGAACCACCAACCCATATTGCCCTTGAACCACCAACCCCTCATGCCCTTGAACCACCAGCACTTCATGCCCTTTAACCACCACTGCTGGTGCCCTTGAACCACCATCCCCTCATGCTCTTTGACCACCAATTCCTCATGCCCTTGAACCACCAACCCCTCATGCCCTTGAACCACCAACCCCTCATGCCCTTGAACCACCAACCCATATTGCCTTTGAACCACCAGCCATTCATGCCCTTTAACCACCACTGCTGATGCCCTTTAACCACCATCCCCTCGTGCCCTTTGACCACTAATTCATCATGCCCTTGAACTGTTGAACCAACAAACCCTCATGCCCTTTCCCCACCAACCCCTCATGCCCTTGAACCTCCAACCTTTCATGCCCTTGAACCATCAACCCTTCATGCCCCTTAACCACCACTGCTGGTGCCCTTTAACCACCATCCCCTCATGCTCTTTGACCACCAATTCCTCATGCCCTTGAACCAACAAACCCTCATGCCCTTGAACCACCAACCCCTCATGCCCTTGAACCACCAACCCATATTGCCTTTGAACCACCAGCCATTCATGCCCTTTAACCACCACTGCTGGTGCCCTTTAACCACCATCCCCTCATGCTCTTTGACCACCAATTCCTCATGCCCTTGAACCAACAAACCCTCATGCCCTTGAACCACCAACCCCTCATGCCCTTGAACCACCAACCCATATTGCCCTTGAACCACCAACCCCTCATGCCCTTGAACCACCAGCACTTCATGCCCTTTAACCACCACTGCTGATGCCCTTTAACCACCATCCCCTCGTGCCCTTTGACCACCAATTCATCATGCCCTTGAACTGTTGAACCAACAAACCCTCATGCCCTTTCCCCACCAACCCCTCATGCCCTTGAACCTCCAACCTTTCATGCCCTTGAACCATCAACCCTTCATGCCCCTTAACCACCACTGCTGGTGCCCCTTAACCACCATCCCCTCGTGCCCTCTGACCACCAATTCATCATGCCCTTGAACTGTTGAACCAACAAACCCTCATGCCCTTTCCCCACCAACCCCTCATGCCCTTGAACCACCAACCCTTCATGCCCTTGAACCATCAACCCTTCATGCCCCTTAACCACCACTGCTGGTGCCCTTTAACCACCATCCCTCATGCTCTGATTCATGCCCTTGAACCAACAAACCCTCATGCCCTTGAACCACCAACCCCTCATGCCCTTGAACCACCAACCCATATTGCCTTTGAACCACCAGCCATTCATGCCCTTTAACCACCACTGCTGATGCCCTTTAACCACCATCCCCTCGTGCCCTTTGACCACT
Source organism: Hanleya hanleyi (assembly GCA_036873755.1). Taxonomy (NCBI): domain Eukaryota; kingdom Metazoa; phylum Mollusca; class Polyplacophora; order Lepidopleurida; family Hanleyidae; genus Hanleya; species Hanleya hanleyi. The sequence goes on along the minus strand of JAVTVY010044411.1, from coordinate 143,301 downwards.
AATTCATCATGCCCTTGAACTGTTGAACCAACAAACCCTCATGCCCTTTCCCCACCAACCCCTCATGCCCTTGAACCTCCAACCTTTCATGCCCTTGAACCATCAACCCTTCATGCCCCTTAACCACCACTGCTGGTGCCCTTTAACCACCATCCCCTCATGCTCTTTGACCACCAATTCCTCATGCCCTTGAACCAACAAACCCTCATGCCCTTGAACCACCAACCCCTCATGCCCTTGAACCACCAACCCATATTGCCTTTGAACCACCAGCCATTCATGCCCTTTAACCACCACTGCTGGTGCCCTTTAACCACCATCCCCTCATGCTCTTTGACCACCAATTCCTCACGCCCTTGAACCAACAAACCCTCATGCCCTTGAACCACCAGCCCCTCATGCCCTTGAACCACCAACCCATATTGCCCTTGAACCACCAACCCCTCATGCCCTTGAACCACCAGCACTTCATGCCCTTTAACCACCACTGCTGATGCCCTTTAACCACCATCCCCTCGTGCCCTTTGACCACCAATTCATCATGCCCTTGAACTGTTGAACCAACAAACCCTCATGCCCTTTCCCCACCAACCCCTCATGCCCGTGAACCTCCAACCTTTCATGCCCTTGAACCATCAACCCTTCATGCCCCTTAACCACCACTGCTGGTGCCCCTTAACCACCATCCCCTCGTGCCCTCTGACCACCAATTCATCATGCCCTTGAACTGTTGAACCACCAACCCCTCATGCCCTTGAACCACCAACCCCTCATGCCCTTGAACCACCAACCCTTCATGCCCTTGAACCATCAACCCTTCATGCCCCTTAACCACCAGTGCTGGTGCCCTTTAACCACCATCCCATCGTGCCCTCTGATCATCATGCCCTTTAACCAACAAACCCTCATGCCCTTTCCCCGCCAATCCCCCATGCTCTTGTACCACCAACCCTTCATGTTCTTTCACTACCAACCATTCATACCTTTATTCTCCAACCCCTCGTGCCCTTGAACCAACAACCCCACGTGTGTGCTTTAACCACCAAACCATCATGCCTCTCGTGCCCTGTAACATAATAATGGTTCATTTGGGGGCCAGAATAGAAGATATACTGTAATAATCAGGGCTCACCTGGTGGCCAAAAGACATCCTCTCGAAAGATTTCCTCTTGTGCAATGTCTGAACGGTTCCAAGTAAGAGCCAAACGAAGCTGATTTTGGCGCTGCTCCAAACTTTCACGACCCTTAGCTACAAAACAAAATTGAAACATTGAAAGAAAGAAAGCAGGTATTTCACTAACATGATTCAATATATGTAGTCCAATATCAAGAACATGTAAGCTGTAGACCCTACATATGAAGTTTCTTAATGGTTGATGGGCAATAGCCATCACTCCCTGACATGTAGTTAGGAATGTTTCTTTTATTCTTACGAAGTAGGCTACATATCGCAAATTGTCCGGTAATGAGTGAGTCAATCAGTCAGTCAGTCAGTCCATCCGCATCCTTTCGTCGGCAAAATAGGGAGAACCATTGACATTAGAACCTTGATTTTTGGCATGAACGTGCATTAGAGCATTGTTACCAGCAAGTTCTGAGCTGACCGAATTCTGATGAAAATTTGATCTATAATTATTTTTTTATTATTTATTGTTAGCTCAGCGAGTGCACTGTCATGCCCATTGGGAACCCTTGGCTGTATGTTTCACTGTATATATAACACAGTACAAAACGTGATGGGATAATGAAATAGGAAATGCTAATTTTCCATCATTTGTTAGTGCATTTATCTACACTGCTATTACCAACTTGCCATTCTTAATACACACAATTCAGTATATTGTTATAGATATATGTAAACTGTGGCCTTTAAGGTGTATCCTATTTCACATCCAAACATTTCATCACAGGCCAAATCAGGCTTCAAGTTTAGGTCAAATTGCCACTGGTGATGAAGTCAGCCTGGTGCAATAACCCAGCAGAACAAAGAAAGATGTGGTATCATCCTTCAGATTAGCCTGTGAGCAACAATGATAAAAGTTTACTGAGGGTGAAACAAATCCATCCTGCAAGCCACCCAAGGAATTTATCAGCTTGTGTTGGGACATTTTGTTGGTATCATGTAAGTTGTTTAGTAGTTTACTCATTCAAATCTCCATGCCATATTTTCTGTTATTCAACAGACAAATTTCTTTACTGGTTTTAATTGTTTAAGTTTTACTGGGTTTCAACTGCTACAGATAGTAACATGGTTCTGATACTGTAGAAATGGGTAGTGTGAATTTAATTATTCCATATTGAGTACAATTTGTTCACATGAATGGTGGAATGTCTGGACTCTAAAATGAAAGTGTGTTATACATGTGCATAGCTCAAGCATGTCAGGTTTGAGGAACAAACATGGTTGCAATTAAGATATAATCAAAGAAATTTCGTGACAATTATTAAATCTAAGTAGGCCCCTACCTAACAAAATTAGCTTAATAAAAAAGGCCTTCCTGGCGTAAATTGTTTTCTTTTGAGAGAGAATGGTATTTTCTGAGTTAAGAATTTCCTGTATAAAGATAGGTTGTTCAAGGAGGCTTTGTTTTTGCCGCTGTTGTGTGCATCAAGTGTATGGAAACATGATATATGCACCCAGAGCCCTGATCTACAGCTGTATAAAGCTCAACATCTGGCATTGACGGCATGTTTAAAGGGCCTTAATTTATTTTCTTTGGGTAGAATTTAACTAGATAAAGTAACTTTGATCATGATGTGAAAATATGAGCACTTACTTTGAGTTTTTTTTGTACCTCTTGAATATTAACTATATATCACACTGGGATATAATTTAAACAAAAAATTACATGTGTAAACAAAATATGTCTAAATTAATTTTTCTTGTCATTTCAAATCTTGGTCCATTTTGATTCCTTGATTAGCGGATACAGAATCACTGCCACGGAGTGCGTTGGTGTGTCACAGCAATGTAATTCCGATTCACACAACGAATCTGAGGTGGTTTAATGTTTATCAATGAAGAAAATCAACGATCAACCATCATAGAATATAATGTGAAACAAGAAAACCGGAATAGTACATTCATCAGATTGCCGATACCCAAAATGTGTTGTCTCATATATCTAGATAACAACGTGATGTAGAGACGCTATTTATTCGTCTTTGTACCGGTTATGCTCAGGAGAATGACATAGAATCATTATTATCTTTTGCAGAGGTGTTGGTCTTGAGTTGAATTACCGTAAAATACATAAATGCTACCTTTCTACTATAGTACTATATATAAAAATTTGTTGTGTTGTTGGGAAAATAATGCGATTCAAACAGTTGTTTTGATCCTGGACAAGGGCACTGAAAACCATTAAAGAGATGTAAATGCATTTTCACACGTAAAGCTTGAAATCTACTGAACTTTTTATTATTCAATCTGTTTCCTTTAGTTAAAACAATGTAAAATTAAATGGGCGTTCGTTATTTATTTTTGGAATGAAGGCGCATTAGGAGACTGTTACCAACAAGCTCTGAGCTGACCTACTTTTGATGAAAATTTCTGGTGATTTTTATGAAAATCACTGGCGATTCTGACTTGGGCGGTGCCCATCTTAATATAGGCAGGATTTCAACTGGGGGTGGGGATTTCCAAGAGTTCAGTTCGCGTTCGAGTCCTAATGCCTACTCTACTTCGTAGGTCCTGTGATGTTAGTCACACTGCTCATGTGTATAGAGGTTTTACTAAATCTACAATAAACGTGACAATATGAAATAAGCTATATACATTCATTTTTACAAGCTTTCGAGGAAAACTATCTTCATCCTCAGGTAATGGCAATTACAAGGAGGTATGAAGATACTAGTAATTATATAATATAGTAGCACTAAACATGGAGACATACGAAGTCTCTTTTCTTTCCAAATTAAATATTTTCTAGGCTTTGCCGATAATACTCTCTTTATAATTATTATGCCTTTTTATGAGCTTAGAACACTAAAATTATTTCGTTACACCACGTGTTGTACTGAATCATATGTGTCAACACTGTTGTTCCAAACATTATGCATCAATACTGTTGTTCTGACCAATATGCGTCAACACTGTTGTTCTAAATCATATGGTTCAAAACTGTTGTTCTGAACCATATGCAACACTGTAGTTCTGAACCATAGGTGTCAACACAGCAGTTCTGCAAAATTTCCAGTCAAAATATCTCGCTGAACAGGAGCTTCCAACCTTGAATTCGTCTTCAGTTGTTTGAAAATGAATGTTTTAGTTTCGGGCATGATATACTATCATTTAACATATATGACAGTCCTAAATCGAGGCTCTTCTAAAATATATCCATTTTTTGGGAATCTTGACCAGACATTAAAGAATTTTTTGGATTTAACCATCTTATACATATACATGAGTTGTTGGAGTACTCATGTCACCATGATTTCTTGACAGGGGGGAATTTCCTATACTTACTTATCAAAGAGTCCAGTAATGTGATGTCCAAAATAGGAAAACAACTTACATGTATGGTTGGGCATTGAGAGTGGGGTGATTTGCACCCAATGACCCCCACCCCCTGGGTGGTAGTGTATCTCCCCAATATAAGCCTCTATACTTTCCTCACCTTTAAGAAGGGCTGAGAGAATGGCCAAGTCCAGATCTTCGTTCTTCTGCATATGAAATATGGTTATCTACAAAATGTGCATATGAAATATGGTTAGCTACAAAATGTACATATATATATATAAAACTTTATTTATCGAGGGTAACTCTGTCAGTTACAAGAACTGTTCTTCCCAGAGGCCCTCCAGAGATACATGTAATAATGAACAAATCACATGAAATATAGTATAAAATATATAACAGAATAGAATATATACAGGTGTATGAATAGATTTAACAATGAGTAAATGATATGGCGGGACATTGCAGTAATCACATTAAACATCTGTACTTTGGCTCCTGATTGTGTTCATAAGTCTTGACTTGAAAGCATTGAGGGATGGGGCATCCTTGAGATGTTTGTCAAGAGAATTCCACAACTTGGCTCCTGAATAACTTAAGCTCTGTTTTAGATAATTTGTTCTTGGTCGAGGAAGGTACAGTTTGTTGTTTTCGGCTGATCTGAGGTTTTGGTTTGTTACATCATTTACATATTGAAAAAGACAGTTGAGATAAGGTGGGCATAGATTATGAATGATCTTGAACATAAAGACAGCCTTTTGATAAGTTAGTCTATCATGCACACTGGTCCAGTTGAGTTCTTGAAATATTAAACATTTATAAACAATGTTTCTATTTGTTACTAAATCAAACCTGCTTCAATTAATGCCTTTAATCTCCAATTAAATGCACAATCAAACGCAGAAAACGGAAGTAAAACCAAAAGTTATCTCCCCTAGGAGAGAGAGTTATCCGCCCCTAGGAGAGCTCTCACTCTTCCCAACGTGGTTACTATATAAGCCAGAGTCAGCCCATTCTCGCCCTCTTTCTCATTGTAACAACCGAGACCAGTAGTGAACTAGGCCGCGGTACGAGGGGATGGACGGGAGGGCCCATTAAATTGAAGCAGGTTTGATTTAGTAACAAATAGAAACATTGTTTATAAATGTTTAATATTTGCTTCCTAAATCGTAAACCTGCTTCAATTCATGCCTCAGTACCAACATATGGAGGAGGGAACCTCGGCCAAGTCGTAGATTCAAAGGCAGGCTAAGTAACCGCTGGGAAGACACAGACATGGATATGAGCATGAGACATCAATAAACAACAATTGAAACCCTGGTCAATGACATGAAAGGTTAAAATGTGGATAAGATACAGTTGTACTTATCTTGCATGTCTACATCCATGTAGCTGTGCTCGTGGTGTGGCAGCAACTATACCAAGATTTTTGTCCGAATCCTCTGCCATGTAAGGCTGTAGGTCTTCTTGGTAGGCATCTGTATGAAACTCTTGGGGCTTCGGCCACTGTCATGCAGATACTTGGCTATTCCTATTAGCTCTAGATGGAGCATAATTGTCCGGGCTTAAGGGGAGCCAAGCCACACCATGGAGGTTCTACCGAGATCTCCGTTAACTCGGACCGCTGGAAACAAAGCCCAGAGTGCTAATATTTACACCATAGAATCCTTCTCCATCATGGAAGTTCTACCGAGATCTCCGTTCACTCGGACCGCTGGAAACAAAGCCCAGAGTGCTAATATTTACACCATAGAACCCTTCTCAGTCCACACTCGTCTTACATCCCTCTTGCTTTCTTGTGAGCTGGGAGTAGGTGACACAGCTGAGATCATCCAGAAGGAAATCAGACTCAACCTGAAAGACACAAGCAGAACCGCAGTTAGGGTAAGGAATACACTCACCATAGTGTCTGACATCTGGAACGATGTTACATCCTAGGTTGATGATGAAAGGTCCAAGGCTGTCCATCTGACTTTATAATTTCCTTCATAAATGATCATGATAATGTGGACTAATGATATAATTGAGAACGAGATGAGATGATACAGCAAGTTGCAGATTTGCTGCGATGATCCAAAATGCCGCCCCCCCCCCTTTTTTGCAAAATTTACTTGACCACGTGTAGGCCGGCTATGAGCGGCCCAAGTGAGGTCATGCTATCTGACTGGACAGACATATCTCTCAGAAAGAAATTGGTGAACGTGGAGTTCGCCGTCCAGGCACAAGACTGGACAATGTCAAGGAGGGGCAGGTTCTTCCATAAATCTCAACAAAAGAAACCTGGCCGGTAAAGCAGAGGGTAATTATGGAGTAGTAATAGAAGATACTAATCTAACTTATCTTTTGAGTGTCTTCCTCCATGTAGCTGGGATGACACAGACAAGGGAATAAACATGAGACAATCAACAAGCAACAAGAAAAACCCTGGTCAGAGACGTAAAGGGTAAATCATGGATATGATACAGTTATACTTATTCTTGAGTGCCTCCATCCATGTAGCTGTGCTCGTGGTGTGATATGCAAACTCTACCAAGATGTCAGGATCCTCTACAACTCGGGTTGTTAGGTCTTCTTGGTCTTAGAGGGCGCCAAGCCACACCATTCTCAGTCCACCAACGACTTACGTCCAACTTGTCTTGTGAGTTGAGCGTAGGTGACACAGCTGAGATCATCCAGAAGGAAGTCAGTTTCAAGCTGAAAGACACAAGCAAAACCGTATTTAAGGTAAAGATTAAACTCTCAAAGTGTCAGACCTCTTAGATTGATGATTAGAGAGTCCATGGTCGTCTATCCGACTTATTCCTTCCTTCAAAGACGATCACGATGAATGTGGAAAAATGATATACTTGAGAGAAGAGCAAGATGGCTGCCTTGCTGCAATGGTGACAAATTTTGCCCCCCCCCCCCTCTTTTTCTGAAAGAACTAACCACGTGCTGGGTAGCCCTCAGTGGCCCAAGCGTGGTCACACTATCTGATTGCACTGACATATCACACAGATAGAAATTTGTGAACGTGGAGTTTGCTGTCCAGACACAAGACTGGACAATGTCATGGAGGGACAAGTTCTTCCATAAAGGCCATGTGTAGCGATGGAACGAATCTCATGGGAAGAAGCAGTATACAGTAGTGGGGAGGCGTCAATGGAATTTTCGTAATGTCATGCATTGCAGAACGGGCGAAACAACTGAAATAACAGGCACCGAGAGCCGCGAGCGGAATCGGTACGAGTAAGATAGTGGCGAATGGCTCGTACAGAGCCTAACAAAAAGGTCGCCAACGAGCCCATGTAGGAAGTCTGAAAACGCAGGAATAGAGTACGACCGTAAAGCGCACGAACCTAAGCGAACAGACTCATTTGGCAATAAATTCCGGAACGGGACGAAAAGAGAATGCGAGACCAATCTGTCGTCCCAGTAATGGAAGATCTCTCAAAAACATGAAGTTCAGACATTCAAGAGGCCAAAGCAAAAGCCGCCAGAAAAGCCACCTTGTAGGACACAGCTTTAGAGAAGCGGATAGAAAGGGTTCAAAGGGCGGACGAATCAAAGCACACAGAACCACACCGATATCCCATTTCGGTAACAGTAGACGAGTACGTCGCGACTGTAAGGCGAAGGCGCGAATAAGCGCAGAGATATAATCGTTAAGGCTAATGTCGGTACCAGAGGTAAGACGTAACACCCTAGCCAGAGCAGATCCATACCCTACAATTGAGCTAATATGAAACTTCCTATCCCGGTGAAGATGAAGGAGGAAGTCAGCAACGAGGGAAATAGAGACAGAGTCGGGATCGGCATAACGTCCTCGGCACCAGGACAAATAAATCCGCTGCAGAGACCGAACCCGTAAAAAAAACGAACATAGTGAGTACGGTCCTGCATAGAAATGAAAAGCCCTAAGATGATGACAAAACCATAATGTCAAAGTCTAACAACTGGTGCAACCGTCTATACGGGAATAAAATACTTGAAGGAGACAGTCGAAAAACTGTCCCCAAGTACACCCCGAAACACATTGTGTCGTTTAAGCACAATCCTAAAGCAAACGGATCTAAACACAAACTGTTTGAGTGTTAAAGTCAACATGGATCTGAGTTAAACCAAAAATCAACACAAATCTGTGCTGAATTTCCAGGCGACGTCCATCACTATCCACGTCCATAATCCAAAAAGCCATTCCATTCTCCATACAACAGTATTAGATGAAATACTGTTGATTCCAACAACAATTTTGTTAACTCGACACAAAATCGGAATCAAAAAAATGCTTGAACAAAACTCACTTCGTAGAGTAATGACGCACCTAAGTAAATCACCATGTGAAAAACCTGAGAGGGACTGATACAAATGGAAGGATGACGCTAAACGGACGGACTTCCACTCCCGCCGACGACCGACGATGGAGTATCGAAGGAAGTGCCGAAAACGAGGAAATATGGATATAAAATATACATCTCACATATGATGCAATGACGTGAAACACGGCGTATGGCGTACCGGAACGTGGAAAAATGAGAGACACGTTGTGAGTGATAAACAACGTAGCGATTTCGCATTCGCAACATAATGTACATACATGCTCCTAATAGAGCAGGATACAAACTTATAAAAGTACACGACGTAACGGCGAGAAACGACGTACAGGTGAACGAGGACAACGAGACGACGTAACGTAACGACGTAAAGGTGCGAAGCGAGAAAAGAGTTGCAACCGAAACCGATTGTAATTATTTTCCATCATTTAGAAAATAGAGACGCAGTAGAGATGAACACATTAAATGTTCCTAGCGCTAATCACACGTAAGCTCAATGAGCTAAAAGGTATAATGGATCTTTGTGTCAGTGAACATGAATACTGTAATAGTGAACATGATTACCTTATGACCTCTCCCGATGTAAATTGTCTCCTGAACATGAAAATCAGTACTGGAGTTTTATAAGGAGAGAATATCAACATTTACAAACAATGTTACTATTTATAACCCAAAAATAGTCACATTATGTTTCGTGCCAGATCTGAACTCGGATCGCTGGATCAGAGCCCAGCGTGTTAACCATTGCACCACGGAACGTGGTCCAGAACAAAGAGATTTCACGTAACCGAGAAAATCCTCAAAGAATTTAAAAATTCCCGAAGAGAGGAAATACATTTAAAGACTCTCGCCGGCAGGAAGGTAAGGATATTAAAAATTTTGAATTTGAAATGACCTAGCGCTAACAAGCTGTCGAGAAGCAGAAACGGTAAGTTCATTGCTAAAGAGCAGTGTGATGTTCTTGTAGACTGTACCGATAATCAAGAAAACTTCACGAATTTACGTGTTCCGTATCGTCGAACGAGAGTATTTCTAAAGATTTCTCGGAGAAACACACTCACAGAATTGTTTTAACAGTATACATGTGACATTTACAAGTAAACTTTTTACCATGTGCCACACAATGTGACTTTTTGGCAGCATTGTCGATATTGTCTAGGATTACAACAACAACAACACCCTCACGCTAACAATTTTAAATTTTCTCAGAGAGAAGAAAATAAAAAAATAATGCTCAACTCCATCTGAATTATAAACGAAATACAGTATACAGATGGGACCAGCTTGGTGAGAAACAAACAATTCACATGTATATAACAAATTTGTGTATCAAAGCATAGCACAGTTTCACAATAAACAGTGGGTGAATAGGATTACATACTCACGATAACCAACAGGTGATCCCTTTGTTGATCGACACACCCTTAATCACATAAAGAGATCAGCAAAGACGCTCATTAAAATGCAACAAACAGTCGTAGCATTGAAGTCCCGTAACATCCATTTATGCTATTATAGAATCGTTTAAAAAGGGTTGAGTTGTGGTTACGTACACAAAAACAACAATCACGTAAACAGAAGGGAGGCAGAATAGAACCTCCGTAAGTTCTCTCTTGAAGACAGGATATCAAAATCACATAATAATACTTGATATAACAAGAGATCACCTTCTTGGTAGGACCAAAGAATTGAATGCATGAAGGTGAGAAACTACCAAAGTCCGAACAAAACATACAACAACAACATGGAACATTGACGGACTGCTTATAAAGACTCGGATTTCCCCGGCGGGGAAAAAACGAACCTCCCGCGTCAAACGAGGGTAGTACTCACAATCCTGGTAAGATTTATACAACAATTCAATGGATAAAATCATGAATCAACGAAACAAAAACCTGTTCGTTTAAGGTACATCACAATAGGCTCACATACTGACCGAACAAAACGGAATGTTGGGAGCCAATAAAAGCCCACATCAAACACACCGGGTCGCAACTCAAAGTTTGTGTGGAGACGCAATATTGAATACACACTGCCCTAATGCAGGACTGTGTTATTAGTTAAACATGAGATTTCATAAAGACTTTTAGAAAAACATCGTCAGACGATCATTTCAAGAGAATTTAAAATCTCCGCCAAAAGCCAAATATTTAGCGACGTACGTCCGAAGACACTAAACACGTGGCCGACTCAAACGAGTCCAACATTCGCCCCAACAAATAGATCGGGAACGGAATTAAATAAACTATGTCCAGATTTAACCGGCAACGGAGAAATAGACACACGACGTTGTTTATTATAAAGCAGGGTAAGCACTCCGAAGAATGACAAGCAGTTCATTGTGACTCGATATTTCGGTTTATTTCTTCAAACCATCGTCAGGAGTAATTTGACAGAGAAACCAAATGATATATATACAGGTAAGGTGTTGAAATAATCAGTGACGAATAAACATATATGTAAAAATGGCATCAGTGTGAATTATGTGCAGTAAAAACAGTTGTTGTGGCAATACATTCAGATAAGGTCAATAAAAGATCTGATACATGATTTAAGAGATTAACAGCATGTGGGATTAAACAGTGTGTGGTGACAATAAACAAAGATTCAGTTAAGGTTGACAAGTGTTTGTATAGGGAGGTGATCAGTTCAATATAATATACATTTGTCAGATTATCAATTTTGTTTATTGTTTATTAGCTTTCTTCTTTTTAGAAGAAACATGTGGTACCGATAGACAGAGGCGAAATAACATGTGGCAAAGAATTCTTTTATCTGACGAAGACAATGGAATGCACCGGAAAGACCGACTTGGTCTTTGTAAAGCCGAACAAAGGAACGGGTTTGGGATCGACCCTAGACAATGAAGCTCCGGTACGGGTCAAACTGTCTAACAACCTAGAAATATCTTCGTGTAGAATAGTCCCGCTTGGCTAAATATATACCGACGCGGGCGAAACTGGATCTTGATCAACTCGGTCAAGATCCTCACTACATTTCATATCATTGACCAAAGAAATTTCTAAAACCCGTCTGTCGACCTCCGAAATAGACGGGTCATCACAAGCATGTAAAAGATCAGCACGACGAGCTTGGGCATAATTCTTCCAAGTCGTCGCGTCCCATAATACACATTCCGCGCACGTGGACGCACGACAACACAATTCTTTACAAGAAAAAACAAGCCGTGTGGGCGTCCAATGGGGACAAAATTTGCCCGCACGTACGACAAGGAATAGAAGTCGGAACCTCAGACATAATAATACATAAGTAAGTTCCGAATAAACAACAAAAGTCACACTTGATAAAGGATACACCAGCGAAACAACAACAACTAACGTTGTAAATTGAATCTAAACACTTCCCTAGATGTGCACTGCTCGAGAGCAAACAGGAGAAAGAGGACGAGAATGGGCTGACTCTGGCTTATATAGTAACCACGTTGGGAAGAGTGAGAGCTCTCCTAGGGGCGGATAACTCTCTCTCCTAGGGGAGATAACTTTTGGTTTTACTTCCGTTTTCTACGTTTGATTGTGCATTTAATTGGAGATTAAAGGCATTAATTGAAGCAGGTTTACGATTTAGGAAGCAAATAGTGTCTTGGTTGGAGTGAGATAGTGAGCATTCAATATCATTCTTGCTGCTCTTTTCTGCAATTTATAAACCCGGTCCATTTGAGAAGCAGTTGCATCTCCCCAAATTGTAAGACAGTAATCCATGTGCGGGAGAACATATGCATTGTAGAATAACAGCTTTGCTTCTTTCCTAAGGAGGTTCCTATGTCTGTATAGGATGCTAAGTTTGGCAGAAATTTTATGACAAACAGAATCAATATGGTCATGCCAGCTAAGATTTTGATCAACAACAAGGCCTAAAATTTTGTCTGTCTTGACATTCTGGAGTTCATTTTGATCAATTTTTACATGAAGGTTTAAATCAGTCTTTTGTGACTTTCGTTTTGTTGTCATAACCATTATTGAAGATTTGGACGTATTTATGTACATTTTGTTTTCACGACACCATCCCTCAATAACTTTCACATCATGATCTAAGAGTGTTTCAAGCTCCTTGGTATTGGCAGCATGGTTGTAAATAGTTGTATCATCTGTGTAGAGATCAATCGTACTTGACAGATCACATAGTAGCATGTCATTAACATAGATAATAAACAATAGAGGTCCAAGGATGGACCCCAGGGGAACACCAGCTTGAATGGAAAGAGGATCAGACATGTGACTCTCTATATTCACAAATTGTTGTCTTTTGTATAGATAGGACTGTATCCAGTTCATAGTTTTTGCAGAAAGTTGATATATTTTGAGTTTTTCTATAATAATATCATGGTTTACTGTGTCAAATGCCTTCTTATGAAATATGGTTATCTACAAAATGTGCATACAAAATATGGTTAGCTACAAAATGTTACAGAAAGTATTAGATACATGTAAATTAAAACTGCTAACATACTCTGGCAATTGGAAAGTTAACCTCTGCTTTTCACACTGGTTGGTCAACAATTTATTTCTCAAGTGAATAATTTGAGAAGAAATCTAACACTGTGCGAGACTGGCTGTACTGATCAAGGCATAATACTATTATTGGGCTGATGTGATAGAAGCAGACAAACCAATCAATAAATTTATATGCTATTATTATGCTCCCCAATTGTACATGTTGCTATGGAATCTTACTTCTTGGCTTTCAGTTTGGCTTTCAGTGACCCCATCTCATGAATACTTAATGGCTTTATGACACATGATCACTATGTCTGCGCACTTGGGCTAATCCAATTGTTGTCGAGGAGGGGGAAGAGATCACCATCTCCAATCCCCGCAAGATCGCAGACCATTCTCTAAATCTGCCCTGTGAGGCTGTGTTATGGAACAAGCTGGCTCCACACTGTCTAAACCTCCGTGACATCAAGTGATATTCTACCACTGTGATGTGTATTCAGCTAACCCAACGAAAACCCATATCTTCAAAGGGCCCTTTCAATTCAAACAGAAGTGACATCATGAACGGAAGATGATCGCATTAATGTGAATTGGTAAGATCCTATAGGGACATCTACAATTGGGGAATGTTGATATGATATTAAATTATTAAGACTGACAAACTAACCATGTCTTCCCTTTCACAACATTGTAGCGCTAGATTTTGGTATTTATCGAGCTCGGCTTGTCCACTCTCCCCAGTCCAGCCTTTACCATAGGCCACAAACAACTTGGTTGCTAGGATGTCTGTGTGCTTCTTCTGCATAAACCTTTCACCACTGCAAAGAGAACACAGGGATGATCCAATACTAGGTATGTGAATCTTTCAGCAATTTCGAAACCTGTTTTCTTGAGAAAACTACTGAGTACATATTTCAAAATAGAATGGATCCTGTTGCAGAAATTATTTTATGTAAACATGGAAATCCTGCTAAAGTACTAGACAAAAGTCGTGGCAGGTAACAACTGGCTGTGTGAATGAATACAATGCAATGACAGTTATTATCGGGATCACTTCGGCCATCAAACAAACCGGAGAGGTAATTTTCATGACAAAAAAGAGAGATAACAAATCTCGGAGACTTTCGCATGGCAGGCCTTGCCATGGCAGGCGAGTAATCTATTACTTCCCTAGATTTTCAAGCCAAGCAAACCAACAGATCTCTACATTACGCAATGCAAGCATAAGACGATTTGAGCCAGCATCAAACTGCTCACCTCATAATCAGGTGAAAAATACATGAGCTCAAGCATCTGCTCACCCTTCACGGTGAGGCCTGCATGAGAACTAAATTACACAGAGAGAACATAACACAGCATCTCTGGTCAGAGAGACAGACATTTACTGGTAGACAATCTAGTCCAATATAGATGTAGGTTGAAAATGCATTCACCCCTTCATGGTTGTCCCTAATGCATCATTTTGGGGTGGAACATTGCCACATGGCCACTGCAATGTTGTATTGTGACATTGGGCAACAATCGGATTGACAGCAGCATCAAGAATTCAACAAAGGACATTACACTGCATATAATGATGCCAATTGGCATTATAATAGAAATGTCACCAAGAATGTGGATATGTACAAATACAATGTATCAAATTGACCAGGGTAATCTCTCATGCTGCCAAGCCCAATTTTGAAGTTTTAAAATTTTCGATACCTAATTTTATTGCACACTTTTCATGACACCATATCTCTTTTCATGTAAAAGTGTCTCACATTCACAGTGCAGTGCATTGTGGGATACCATGGAAACTGTAACGCTGTATTTTGGTGATCATACTGTGAGCTTTCCTTTCACAAAAGCCATGAAGCACAGAAAATGTTATACTTTACCCTCTTGTGGTAATGGTATGTGAGTAGGCATACGAGAGGATATCAGCTGCTCTACCAGTGCCTGCACAAAGTACAACAGGAATGCCCTGCTGTATGGAGCCTGACACGGTCCTTATGGCATCTGTCCCTCCCTCCACCACCACCAGCACCACGGGAATACCCAGACCACTCTCTACAATAACATGAAAATGACACAAAGATTGCAGATAAATGACTCGGCCAAATTTCCACATGTTGGTACCGTGTGGTAACTGAATGGTAACCACAAGGAAGGGCCCCAGGACAGTATACCTCAGTAGGGTACCAGTCAGTACTGACCAGTATCCACACAGTACCATTCAGTAACTGATCAGTACTGAGTGGATACTGTACAGTACCACATGGAACAAAACTGATCAGTTCTGCATGGTGACTGAACAGTAACCAACCTGTTACTGTGCAGTACTGCTCAGTTGCCTCTTGGAACCAGGCTGTTGCTAACGGACATGTACTGCTCAGTTCAGTTCTGACCTGTGATTACCACACAGGAACTGTTCAGTTACATCTCAGTACTTACATGCAGTACCGTTCAGCAGTGTAATTGTCAAAATATATCTGGTTATGAGGTGTGATAATGGTTTTATTTATGAGGCAGGAAATAAATGTTAGTGTTTAGGATCTGGGAATGAGGACCCATCCCCAAGGGTATGGAATTGTCCTACTGGAAGCTTTCAAGACATGTACTGCGTAAATATGTGTAGTCGCAATTATTTTGGAAATTACAATACAAGTGATATTAAACATTTATAATAAACAATGTTAGTATTTATTATCAAATCAAACCTGCTATATTTAGCCCTAATCCTCCTTTGAGATTCTGCTGTAGATTAAAAAATTCTCACCCTCTGGAGCCTCAGCCAATAGGTTACACTGCGCCTGCGCCCAACACACACTCACCCAAATCACTTTCTTCTATAAGCCTATAGTGTGCTGCGTGCAAGGCCGAGAAGAGTGCGGGGAGGCTGGGTCGGGTAGTCAAGACTATAGCAGGTTTGATTTGATAATAAATACTAACATTGTTTATAAATGTTTAATATTTATGTTTCAAATCTACACCTGCTATATTTTGCCCACTACCAACAGTAGGAGGTGGGCCTCGACTTTGTTGAAGTGTGCTGTAACTGCTGAGATGATCAGAGATACATGAAACCGTAAATTGAACCCGTCAGTGGACCCTGGGCCTAAGAGCACTGTAGGGGCTAAGGGGCAATTTCTAGTGAGACGGTAAGAAGGGTATAGGGACCGAGGCTTCTGAACCCGAATACTAGTGGAACCAACTGACCATGGTTGTGGTACGTTAATTGAACCCATCAGTGGACCCTGGGCCTAAGAGCACTGTAGGGGCTAAGGGGCAATTACTAGTGAGACGGTAAGAAGGGTATAAGGACCGGGGCTTCTGAACCCGAATACTAGGGTACCAACGGTTGCTCCAATCGCCAATTTCATTCTATGAACTTTTCTTGAATGTCCGACACTAGATTTACCTAGAAAAAATAAATACATTTATACTCACTGTATTTACTAGTGTCGGGGTCTTGACTTGGCTGGTATTGGCGATTACCGATATGCCGTAACTCTTAACCATCTTGCAGACTGGTTGGTCGGCTTGAGATCGGTTCTGTCCCCCCCCCCCCTTTTTCCCTGAAGACTAGGCGACTACATGTTGGGCAGGTTGTCTGTTTGTACTGACAAGTCTCTCAGATAGAAATCTGTAAACGTGGAATTGGCACTCCAAGCACAGGTTTGGACAATGTCATCCAGCGATACGTTCTTCCATAAAGGCCATGATGATGCGATGGCTCGTATTTCATGAGAAGATGCAGAGGCTAGCAGAGGGGGGGCATCGAGGGATAGTTCGTATGTCCATTTAATGGTCTTGCTCAACCAAGAGGCCACTGTATTCTTGGTAATGTCTTGAGTAGCCCCTGGGAGAAGAGAGAGCAGTAGTAGTCGACGAGAACCTCTGATAGGATCGGTACGGCTGAGGTAGTGACGTATTGCTCGTACTGGACACAGTAAGATGTCGTTATCAAGTCCTTGAACAAAATCTGATAATGCAGGGATGGAATACAGACGTTGAGCACAAGGTCCTTGTCGTACAGTCTCATTCTTGGCGATGAACTCAGGAACAGGGCGGAAGGATATGCGTGACCAGTCTGCCGTCCAAGTCATCGATTTTCTTTCCAAGGCATGAAGCTCGGATACTCTAGATGCCAGGGCGAAGGCCGCTAGGAAGGCAGTCTTGTAGGAAACAGCTTTCATCGAGGCTGACTCTAATGGTTCAAATGGTGGGCGAAGGAATGCGCTGAGAACCACTCCAATGTCCCACTTTGGTAATAGTTTCCGGGAACGACGGGACTGTAGTGCACAGGCATGTAGAAGAGCAGAGATATTGGGATCCAGGCTAATGTCGATGCCAGCAGATAACCGTAGAACCCGGGACAAGGCTGATCGGTACCCTTCAATAGTGCTGCTTTTGTATTTCTTATCTCAGTGCAGGTGGAGAAGAAATTCCGCCACTATAGGAAGAAAGGCAGTGTCGGGATCGGAGCCTCGCTGTCGACACCATGAGACGAAACATTTCCACTTAGCCTGGTAAAGGTGTGATGTGGACGGTCGGTTAGATGACACCATCGTCTCTGCAACTTCTGCTGAAAATCCTTGCTCTGTGAGGTTATTCTGGATAATCTGCAGACGTGTAGGTTGAGCCACTGCAGGTTGTGATGGAGTATCCCGCCGGGTTGGCTTAACAGGTTGGCCCATACTGGTAGGCGACGTGGAGGGGCGGTGAGAAGAGGAATCAGAGCCGGAAACCACGGTCGACGAGACCACCACGGAACGACGAGAAGAATGATGCAGTCGTGTTGAACAATCTTCTGAAGTACTTCCTGCAGTAAGGCAATGGGTGGGTAGGCATATGCAAGGAAGTTGTCCCAGTTGATCGATAGGGCATCGATGGCGTATGCTCGAGGGTCCAGAAGCGGGCTGACGAAAAAGGGAAGCTGTGCATTGTTACTTGTCGCAAATAGGTCGATCAGAGGGTTCTCCCAGATGTTGATATGTTGGAAGATCTCTGGGTGCAGTTGCCATTCCGTCTGTAGTACCGTGTCGGGACGAGCTAGGCGATCTGCTAATACATTGAGCCGGCCTGGAACATGACGAGCACGTATGTGGCATTGATGTTGCATCGCCCAGTCGTAGAGGGTCCAAACCATACAGAATGTTGGGTAGGATCCGGTGGTACCCATCTTGTTGATATGAGCAATAACAGTTGAATTGTCTGTTGCGATGAGCAGCGACGAATTCTCCAGTAGGTGACTCCACTGCTGGACTGCACAGATGACAGCTTTCATTTCCAAGAGGTTGATATGAAGTTTGGCATCCGCTGTTGACCATCTGCCGGACATCTCTAGATCGTCTAGATGGGCTCCCCAACCTGTCTCGGATGCATCGGTGTAGAGATGGTATCGAGGAACTGGTGGTACAAACGGTACTCCCTGCATGACATTGTAACGGGATTGCCACCAAGCCAGATGTGGGTGTAGTGACATCAACACCGGAACTAGTGGTTTGAGGTGTGAAGTTTGAAGATACTGATGCAAGTGGTATTGTAGAGGAGGAACTTGGAGACGGCCATAGTGAGTGAGGTCTTGAGTGGATGTGAACAGACCCACCAGTCTCTGCCATGATTTGAGGGGCTGTGCGGGTGAGGTCAAGAATACTCGAACCATCGACTGAATGTTGGTCCAACGGTCTTCCAGGGGACGTGCCAACTGTTGAGTGTCGAATACTGCCCCGATGAACTGACGGCATTGAGCCGGTTCCAACTCTGACTTCTGAGGATGAGGAATGAAGTCGAGATGTTGAAGGATGAGTAGAACAAATCGTATCTGAGCGTTGAGTAGAGACTTGTCTTGAGCCCAGATGAAAATGTTGTCTTATGTAAACTTCTATGTGAATGCCCCGTAAATGCAGGAACGCTATGGCTGGTGCTGTGATGCGGGTGAAAAGCCATGGTGCGATGTTGACTCCAAACGGGAGCACCTGCCATTTCGAAACGACGACCGGCGACGGTGAAGCATAGGTATCGACGGTGTAGAGGATGAATGGGTATGTGCAGATAAGCGTCTTGTAGATCGATGGAGGCCCGGATCGATGCAATCGACGTCATTTTGAAATGCGGAGGTGGTGACAGGTACAGCTTGTTGAGACATCTCAGGTCGATAATCATACGCATCTGGTCGGAATTCTTTTTCGGAACCAGGGAAACACGGCTGTAGAACCCGACTGTGTTCTCGGCCTGAGGTAACTCTCTGACTGCACCTTTTGTGATGAGAGTGGTGATGGATGAGAGAAGTGTCTGAACGTGTCTTGAAGGAACTGGTATCAGTGATGGACGAGGACGGGATATGAGCACGGGATGGTCCTGGAAGGTGAAGCGAAATCCCTCTCTTAATGTCCTTAGAATCCATACATCGTCTGTAATGAGCTGCCAGTTTTCCCAGAAATGCTGCAGACGACCTCCAACGACATGAGTGAAATGACGGAAGGCGGGCAGACGAAAGGAATGAGTACTGTCACTTGTTGGAGGCACCTCTGCCTCTACCTCTACCTCTGGAAACTCCTCGTCGATGTCCACGGGTAGCTGAAGGTTTGGTAAAGGGACGAAAATTATCCGAAGTAGTGTCCCTTGAAGTTGTCTTCTGAGCTGCAACTCGATTCCTCTGATTAGATGCAGTAGGAGCTGTGCGACGAGAAGCAGCGGCCAAAAGTCTAGATGTTCTCTCTTCCCGAACCTCAGGCATGATAGACTGAATTGCGTTGTTGAACACAAACTTGGAATTCAACGGCTGACGGATCAAGGTGTTTTGAGCCGATACTGGAACTTCGGCTTTAGTATTACGTAAGATTGCCTTGCGCTGAGATTGAAGAAGATCAGCATACGAGAAAGCGGAAGCCTCAATCACATGGCAATTAGTCTTGTTCAGTGTGTAAAAACATCCCCGTAGGTAGGCTTGATGATCGGGAAATAGGAGAACATCACCCTCCGGTTGACGTATCGACGGGTTAAATACTAGATGAGATGCAGCGGACAGGAACCAATCAGTATAAGACGTAATCCGTTAAATGGCGATGAGCATCTCTTGAAAACGTTCCACTTCCTTGGCTGTAAGTGAGGTGGTAGTTTTTGTAGTTTTCACGATTTGGTCTACGTCCAAATCCAACATGGGGGGTTTGACTGAAAGTATGCTGTCGTGTATCCTATAGAAGGAAAACTTTGGTTTCTGCAACTGATCCTGTTCTTGAAATTGATTGTTGAAGTTAACCATTGTGGGGGCCCATGCTGGAGATGGCGCACATGAAGTGGGCGCTTTTGCTACTACTGGTAAAGCCGGAACGACGATGGACGCCATAGACACCGGTTCACGTATAGTCCTAGACATAGAAGAGGAAATAGTAGGCTCCGACATCTCAGGCACAAGGGCCATCAGGGCCGCCATCTTGTCCGTAAACGGTAAATCTCTCTCCTTTGGTGTTAATTTCTGTATATGAGATGAGGATGTCGATGAAGATCGGCGATCGGGAGATGTATAACGAAAATCTCGCAGTGTAGAAGAGTTGGTAGCCAACAATCTATCAAGTGGGTGGCATGGTCGATCAGCGTTGTTCGCAGCCAAAGACCCATGCGTGGACGCCTGATGATGTGATGACCGAGATCAGTGTCGTGAAGAAATGGAATGACGATGTGAAGATGACGGCGAACGTCGTGAACCCCGATGTCGATGAGAAGAGTTGGAACGACACCGTAAAGGTGTCGGAGAGGAGAACGTCGTGAATTTCTATGTCGATGTGTAGGTGATGGAGTCTGACGATGAGGACAACGAGATCGTTGAGTCAAACCTGGATCACGGTGTACTGGTGTGTGAAGACGACGTGGCTGAGTAGGCATGGTGCGCGGTGGTTCACGAGACCGGTGTAGACTTAGACGGGGTGGTGAACGGGAACGACGTTGAAACCTATCATCACGTAACGGTGAGCGTGATGAGTGATGATCTCGATGACGTCTACGTGATGGAGATCGAGATCGGAGTCGGGAAGAACGTGATCGGTGACGGGGACTACAGGAACGTCGAGATGTTTTCCGGTTCGACCGACGTGGGGAAATTACACGAGTCCCGGTAGATAATAGTCCAGTAGTCGCTATATTGGAAGGAGTCGCGGTGTCTACAATAATAGAAGACACAGTAGGCTGTTGTTCCTCGCTAACAAAAGGCAGGTTTGGTTCAGTGGTCTTTCTCTTCCCTTTTGTTCTCTTCCCTTTGTTTCCCACTGCTTTTGTTGTAGGTAAAGCAGTGGGGACCGATTGCGTAACTGGTATACCCGATAACAGCTGGCCAGATAGGTTTCCAACACGTACAGTGCTGCTTGGGGGAATTACAGGTGATAATGGCGACGAAGAATCTGGCATGTCTTCATTTATATTTCTATCCACTTGGAGATGAATTTCGGCTTGTTGCCTGTCGCTGGGTGCCAATTCCTCGTTTACTGCGGCCTGCAGTAAGTAACTCCGTCTGGCCTGTGCATAGTCGTACCAGGCTGGGTCGGGCCAAGCAATACAATCAAGGCACGTATTTTTCCTGTAACAAATATGCGTCTTACAGGAGAAACAAATAGAATGTAAGTTTGTCTGCAAGATGTGCAGCGCTTAGAATTCCTAGTTGTTTTAGACATTGTTTTACAATGTTGTATACTAGAGCTAGACTGATCCCTAACAAGGTAAGGTAAAAAAAAAATCAAAATCTAATTCTTAGCAGAGGTTTTCTCTAACACGTCAGCACGCTGTGCTGTAGGAAGAAAAAGTGATTTGGGTGAGTGTGTTTTGGGCACAGGCGCAGTGTAACCTATTGGCTGAGGCTCCAGAGGGTGAGAATTTTTTAATCTACAGCAGAATCTCAAAGGAGGATCAGGGCTAAATATAGCAGGTGTAGATTTGAGACATAAATAATTATGCTGTTTACAGTACTGAAGACTACCCAGTATTAAACCCAATAAAGTTGACCTCTGAGCACGGTATGTTTAAACAGTCACACCAAAGCCTATACTTACCCTCTGAACCATGCGTAGGCAAAGATATTTTTCTCTCAAATGAGGCTCTAAACTCAGCAACACCTGTATACCCATTCCTCATACCATCATCAACAAACACAAAGTGGGTGTGGTCTGGGTTGATGGACACTGGGAAACCATGCTGTATGAGATTACTTGGCTTATACGTCACTGGAAAGCAACCCTGTATGAAATCATGATGTATGGAGAATTTGAGCATTATATATATATATATGTCATTCACAAACTTCCAAACATTTGCATTGAATATAAATACATCAGCATGACAGGTAATCTATTGAAAAATCATCAGCAATCACTGTCACATGAAAACTTAAAAGACTAAAACATAATTTGACGATATATGTGCATTTTATTCGGATGAAAAAACCCAACCTTGACATCCTGAGTACGGTAAGTTCTCTAAGTATTCGCGACCCGACCCTACGTAAATTCGAAAACGGGCATTTTTTGCCAAGTCACGTGACACTTTTCCATAAGTAATCGAAAACGGCCCATTCGCGAAACACCGCGGTCCTAACTATTCGAAAATCCCCCATTTATCGTGGTCGCGAGATTGATAATATTATGTAGTTGTGCGATGGAAAAACTTCCAGATCAACCAGTTTCCTTAGAAGTAGTATTTGCTAAACCTTGCAAACTTTTTGAGCATTTTGAACATAACCAATTGTAACAACTAAGTTGATTTTCATTATGTCTCAAACGAAATGTATCCAATGTTTAAACCGCGATTTCTCATGGTCATTAAATTGGGAATATTGCCGGTTTACGGGCACGTGCGATATTAAACATTGCCGATTGAAGAGAGCATACATTCGATATTATACTGAAAATATCAAAATGAAGAACTGGAAGTTACGTTTCATTCGGTCTTAAAAAAATATAATACTGAAGTTTGACCGGACATTTGAACCACAGGTTTTCTTAGTCGCGGGGTAGAGATTTACGATCAACCCCAACCCCAAGTTGCATTAATTTTGGCGACTGTATGCCATGTGCGCCTCACCCTAAAACCAGAAACGCGCCTGTTTGGGTCCGACTAAGAATTATTTTTTTTCGAATACACGAATGTTGAGATTCGCAGCTATGATACTGAAAACATATTTTGTACTGTTCAGACAAAAATAATTTAGAAACGTATCATTTCCAACGAACGCGGCGATTCAGAATATTTTACGGCCGTGGAATTCGCGGTGATGCATAGACCGAAAGAAGTTTGCGCTCTTGTATTCAACTTTTCAAGAGCAAGCAAGAGTACAGACTTATTCTCTTCAATCACCCCTGGATAAAATAGAAACGACAATATTATTCAGAGAATTATCATGAAAGGAAAGCTGTGATGTGCAGGATTAACGGTGACATATGGCTGCATCGGAATCTTCATAGCCGTAAAAAGCGTGAAACGGCGTCATTGTGCAAGGTGTCATTGTTTCATGGTTCGCATGGGTCCTTAAAAGTTTGTAAAAGTGCATAATTTTTATATTGAAAATTAAAGGCCTTGAAAGTCCTTGAAAATTAGATTTTTTGAGTGAGTTTTTTTACACTATTAGTGAAGATATTACGGTACTTCCGACTTGATTATTGACACAAAAGTTGAATGTCGGAAGAGACGTTTACGTAAGATAGCGGAGATCATAGGCGGTAATTTGATAGCAACTGAAGCGGGGGTCGGAATAGTGGGTTGAGATTAAAAGTTAAACAAATAAAAAGATGGAATAAACTAATAGGTTTTCTGTCTACTTATCCTCTAAATTATACTGTCTGAAGTGAATTAATTTTGCTGAACCCATGAGGTAATATTAGATAAAAACACGGTTGTATATTTGGCTGTTTCGTCATCATCTATCGATCTGTCTTTCGTCAGAAATATTCCAGAATACCTCACTGTTACGAAGGCATAATATATTGAGGTTATGTTGGCTGAATATCTTATGAAGCGGGAACCGTGTACAAGCGACAGTTTGGTCCACGTGCCATGCTATCCAAGTATTGATCACGTGATGTTATTGCAACTCTGTATGGCGGGAAAATGTACAACCAACACGTGGCATGTTGAAACTTTCATTCTTCCATGTCTACAGACCTCACCTAATTCTATGAAAGTATTTTCATACATTTGTTAATAAAGGATCGAAGGGATACAGTGAATTGTTAGAATGGGCAAGCAATTCATGTCTTTCGTTTAGCCGCTATTCATGGCGGGATGAGCTCGTTCCAGCTGGGAAGTTGTACATCGTCTCAGACGAGTTGGCCCTGATATGGGTCTCAGTCGAGTTGGCCCTGATATGGATCTTCAGATAGTGTCGGGCGCTTGCTTAATTTGCTGTTCGTTTCATTGACATAAACAGTTTGAAAAGCCCTTCCACAATATTTCCCAATGAAGAGCAATCAAGAAATTATTAGGTTTGATTCTCAATCTGAAAATGACGTAATCTGTGTTTCTTCATTAGATCATTTATATATTTTCCCGTAAACATCATTGGCGTCACCGCGAGTTGGGCCTAGTCTTCTCGGCCGTGAAAAATTTCTGCAAGAGTTCAAGCATGTACTGAAGAGAAAATAAAGAAAATATCAGAATGTCTAAGGGACAGAATATGCCCTTGTCCCGTATGTACTAATACAAGGATATACGCGAATTTGTGATTTTAAATTGGCTGGGCGTCCGATGAAACTAATATCTTCATTGTCAGTCGATCATTGCAGTCAATTATTCGAACCTAATTTAATGGTTAAAGAGCAGAAAGAATGCTTTATTTATCCTTTGATCAATTGCGAATTATTGCCTGACAAAATCTAAACGCACAACAAACATTTCCCGGGTTTTGCTTCGGGGTTTCCCATCGACCACTGAACTTCACCGAAGTATATTAGGCTTCATTCTACACACCAAGTATAGTGAATGTCTCATGGTTGTCGATCTTATATCATTTAAGAGTGCTGTCTGGGGTAATAACACAAAATTAAAGAAACACCACAGTCGACGTATTCTGACCTTTCATTGTCGAACGGCATGGGCATTTAATATGGGGACTCTAATTTACGAAAACGTCCGTTTTTCTGAACTACATGTAACCTGCACAAACTATTCGGAAGTGGTCAGTTTTTCACAACTGCGATATTCACTTCCGGTCACGAATACTTAGGGAACTTACCGTAGTACTTGGATTTTACAAACTGCTATTATTTTATATAAACGCAGAAAACATACTTCGCCCCAAAGAACAAATCCGCCTTTTGCACATTATTGAGAAATCTCAGGACTTCAGTTGATCAGCTACTGGTTCACATAATTCATTCGCCCTATCTTTTAACCCAGGAGAATATTTTGAATGGATGATTTATACTTATGTACTATATTATCCCAGTATTCTAAGAAAGCTTAGCCCAGTATTCTAAGAAAGCTCATTATGCTTAGAACAATGTATAATTTAGTAAATGACCAGGGAAAATCAATATTGACCTCACCCTCCATCAATAATGGTTTTCCTTTGTCAATATAATATCATGTCAACCACCCAAAAGTCAATAATTGTTTATTGTCACATCAGGGGAGATAAATATTTATCACAGCAAGGGAGATAACTGTTAGCGATAATCACAATTACCTCAACAGTCAGTTGAAAATCAATTAAGAACATTATTTATGAAACACCAAATGACACATATTTCTCATACACTTGCAACAAAACATATATAATCCAGTGAATTCCATCAATGCCTCATGATATTTTAAAGAGATTACTCTACTTTTTCATCTGAACTGCAGAGCCTAGCTCTGTTCTCCACATATCCCCAGGGTGCCAGAGCTATGCAGCGTAGTTTGTGTGTCATGCGGTTGTTGTTCCAGGCGAACGTCTGCCCCTCATGTACTGCTTGCCCCACCGCCTTCATCACTCCCATATTAAACCCTGAAGTTATGAGCCAGGCTGATGTCGTCTTCGCAGCCTGTGACAATCAAGTATACATACCAATTTCAGCAAAATATTAATTCTACTTGTCCATGATGCTTGGAACAACACTGATAATGCTTACACACATACTTGTTCAATTCAACAATTATAAACTTGACCACCTTGTTATGTACACAGTATTGCTGCATAATTGATTGCTACATGTGTGAACCCTATCATAAAATTTAAATATTAAAAAACATTATAAGAAAACACAGGGTTAATTCTGCTGAATGCAAAGCTGTGATTTGACTGCCTTTGATACTGGTGGTATCACTACAGAAATGTTTGAGGTGGCCAATGCAACAACATGGCATTCTGGCAAACAATTCTAAGAAAATCATGTTTCACATAAATATTGGCCTACAGTGTAGTGGTGAAAGGGTTTAGCAAGTGATAGTCACCAAGACGTCACATCACAGATCTCTGAAGAAACCCATGGATTGGTATATATGATTGGAATATGGCTAAACAACAAGGTAAACCCTGTAGCTGAGGCGTTTTATTTCTATGATCTCATTGCAGTCAGATCAATACATTACAGTTTCCTGTACATGTAATTCACACTTAACACCATCAGAGGAGAACGACAATCAAAACATGCCCAATATGTGTATACTTTTTTAGAGTCTAAACTGTGAGCTGCAATCCCACCTTAATGAGCCCGCTGTGAAATATATCTCTATTCCTGCCATCCAGCTTGAAGTTCTTTGCCCCGCCTACCACAGAGATGACCAAAGTTGGTGGTTCAGGCTCCATAATCCTCCAGTATTGTTTCATACAGTACAGCAGGTCGTCGACTGAATCTGTATGTGCCAGTCGAATGTACTGTAAAATAACATTAGATTACTGATCATATAACACTATAAAGCTGGATACAGCATTCTGCTAAATGTGATTTATAGAAAATAAGATGATAATTATATTGTACATGAAATGGTTCAACCAGTTGATATAAAATTTTGAATATTATTACAACTTTCATATGAATGATCTATTTCAATTCACCAAGGTTGAATAAAATTACTGCCTAGTTTTTAAAAAGAAAATGATGCAGGAGGGAGGATTTTTCTATTCTTTCTTTCACATTGACCAAATATATGCATCTTTTCTGACAAACCTATACAGTAGTTTAATACAACGAGGGAAAATAGTTCTTTGAGTTACATGAATTTGGCCTTGAACAACTCATTCACTCTCTCTGTGTTCAAGAACATTATCTGGCAAAAAATTTGGGAGAGAAACTTAAATAAACTACACGAAAAATGTAAAATAAAAAATATACATTTTTGTTTTTGCTGTCGCTGATAAAAAAGATTGACAAGGCGCTTAGCAAATGCCAAGTGTCTGTGAAGCTAGAAATTGATTTGATTCAGCCTAATTAGTTATATCTATCTTCACCCATGAAACTGTGAGGGTAAGGTAAGCAATCCAAACAACCGATCATCTCCCAATGATATTTTACGATCACCCTCAATTTATCGGTAGATTTTCACTCATTCTGAACTAACTATTATGTATATTTTAAGTACAAACCTTTGCTGGCTTCATACCACCAACTATTTCCATGTTAAAACTGATTTTGCCATAAGCATCAGTTATCCCCTTTTTCAGGCATGTCTCTTTACTCCAGGGTAGATCTGGTAACACTTTGGGAGCGGGACTGTCAAGATCCGAAACCAAGTCATTTAGTTCTACGGGGATAGAATGAAATATAGAACAATGAAATTATGTGGCTGTATAGCACATGACACCAGAATCTGTATATCAAGATTAAGTCAGACTGTGAAGAATAACACTTGCTGTTCTGAATGTCATGGTATAAAACTGCATGGTTTATTTAATCCAATTGACAAATGTAACATTTTGCAGGTCTGCATAGCAATGCATAATTCGTACACGCTGGAAAGCTATAGCTGTATACTATAAGTGTGCATAAACACCGTATCTACATGTACACATGCATGATGGGCTAGGCACATGAGTACATCATATAGTATCATCATATTCATAAGCATACAGGCATAGAAAAATACCTTTCGGGACTATATTTTTGTTGGGCTTTGATTTTGCTGCTAGAATTGCCCTCTTTCTGATTGCCTCATGGTTTTCTAAAGTTTCTCCACACTGACATCTGTAAATAAAACCCAGATGTCAAGTTATCAGGCAGTAACTAGTTTGGAACAATGAAAATCCCAACAAACCTCACTCAAATTTCTGCCCCCATGTCCCAAAAACTTTTCATACGAATATCTGAATATTTTAGTACAGATATTTATGGTTTGTTGTTTTTACAGAATTTAAAATTCATAGAAATAGCATCATACTTATATACACTGGAAGAAATTCTTTATCAATCTTGAATCTATGATAAAAGGTCAAAAATAAGAAACAATATTTGATGGTATTTCTTGAATCAAAGATTCTTGAGAATTTTAACTACTAATTTTCTCAAATTTGGTTTTTAACTTTTTCTTTTATGTAGTCTTGATTGATGAACATCAACGGTAAGCCAAAAGTGTTATTACCACTGAAGAATCGCATGTACATGTACATTTATAATTGTTCTTATTTCAAAGAAATTATTAAAAATTTTCTTGGGATTTTTATATTTGGATGAGAAATGTTCAGTGTACATGTAGCTAGTTCTATAATCCACACCATCATCATACAGCTACCAGGACTAATATTGAGGTAAACAAGGATATACATGTATGACTTTTGGACACTGTTTTATTTGAACCAAACTAACCTCAAATCTCGTACTTTCTTGACTATATCAGCCTGTTTCTGTCTGGGTACAAACCATTCACACTCTATCTTGTGGAATTGACTCTGAGCAAATCTGCGATACTCTTCAAGTTCCTGTGGAAAGATAAGAAAGTGGTATGCATGAGGTACCTGACTGCAGCGTCTAATAATGTACAATATCACCAGTATCCTATTGTACAATGCATTCGTATATTTCATCAGAAGTCTATCAAACTAGAAATATGAATCTTGACTATTGTTTCCTGTTTGGCATGCTCCTCCCAACAGACATCAGTCAGGTGTGTCCTGTGCTGCTCATGTATCTATAAATAACGCAGCTGTTAGATTCAACACTTGAGCTGACTGCATCCTTTATAGCTTCAATTTCAAGAGAGCAGCAGACGTCACTCCGAGCATGCAAAAAAGTGCCAGTTGGAAGCCAGCTATTTTGGCAAAAAATGCAAAACAGCCAACAGTGGCATACTTCACATGTGTGATGGAATCAATGGGAGCTGTGGTTTGAAAAGAAGGCAAAATCATACTTCTAGTTTGATAGACTTCTGAAATCATCTACTCCGTCAGGTCACATAAATTTACACTGGAAAACAGCAGTTTCTTATGAAGAATAATATCAAACAATCTTAAGTTTAGGACAACTAGAATGCCACCTTGATAAACTAGGCCACGGTCTATGGCAAGCCGTTTTGGTATTTATTCCTTTATTTTTGATATCAAAAATAATTTTTTTGATATCAAAAATAAATGTGCGCCGTTTTCGTATTTAATCGGATAATTGTTGATATCAAAAATACTATTTTTGATATCAACAATTCTATTTTTGATATCAAAAATTCTTTTTTTGATATCAAAAATAGTATTTTTGATATCAAAAAAAGAATTTTTGATATCAAAAATAAACCGTTTATTTTTGATATCAAAAATTCTTTTTTTGATATCAAAAATACTATTTTTGATATCAACAATTCTATTTCTGATATCAAAAAAAGAATTTTTGATATCAAAAATAAAAGTTTATTTTTGATATCAAAAATACTATTTTAGATATCAAAAATACTATTTTAGATATCAAAAATTCTTTTTTTGATATGAAAAATAAAAGTTTATTTTTGATAAAAGTTTATTTTTGATATCAAAAATTAATCATTTCCGTAGAGTTCTATAATGACTTCTCCCTCGCTATCTACGGGTTGTACTTCCTGTGCCAAGGAAGGTCGGTCCAGGAAGGTCATTTGCCCACTGTGATTTTGGTGACAGCTTCGCAGACCCACAATTTGATCGGTGTCTGGTAAAATCACGGCAGGTATAGAATCAGTTTTGGATGGAATTAGTCGCACCATACGCTTAGTATCTGCTGGATTTCAAAACAACGGCGGAAATGACACCTTCTCACAACAGTTGCACGAGTGTTTATAAAATGCGTACAGCGTTGGGACTGAGGAGCAAAATTGTATAAAATCAATAAACAAGGGGAAATTGTCGATTGAATGATAGCTCTTGAATATATGAACAACCAACGACAGAATTTGTGTAATTTGCATCATGATTTTTATGAGTTGGAGATTGAGTTGAGGTCCGTGAATCCGTTATTTTGTAAGGTAGCACTTTTTGAGATGAAGCAAAAAATGGGAGATAAATCTTGGTAAGGGAGAGCGCATTATTTCCGTTTTGGTGTAAGCGTCCTCTATTTTTGATATCAAAAATAAACGGTTTATTTTTGATATCAAAAATACTATTTTGGATATCAAAAAAAGAATTTTTGATATCAAAAATAAACCATTTTTTGATATCCAAAATAGTATTTTTGATATCCAAAATAGAATTTTTGATATCAAAAAAAGAATTTTTGATATCAAAAATACTATTTTGGATATCAAAAATAAACTTTTATTTTTGATATCAAAAATAAACTTTTATTTTTGATATCAAAAAAAGAATTTTTGATATCAAAAAAAGAATTTTGGATATCCAAAATAGTATTTTTGATATCAAAAATACTATTTTTGATATCAAAAATACTATTTTGGATATCAAAAATAAATGAATAAATACCAAAACGGCTTGCCATAACGGTCAGCCAAATTGGACAGGTTTCTAGTCAATCACGAGTTGTGTATGTAGTATAAATTTGGAGAACCTAGCTGTAATCCTACAAAAGATATTACCATATACTAGAATTTGACCTTGATAAAATATGTTAAGGTCAGGCATTTTCAATGGGCTTCTGATCCATTGGAAAGCCTGACAATAATCCTTCAGCAGATATTGTGTTAACAGCAAGATGGACAGACAGATGGACGAACGGTCATGCAGGCAATACCATATTGCTGAAATTGGCCAGGGGTAAAAAACATTAGGTTTCTTCTTTGCCATCACAATCCACATCTCTGAACAAAATTTATAGCATACACAACAATTTTCAAAGATTTACTGATATTTGTCCACAATGACCTTGAACTTTTGACCTGAAAATGGTTAAGGTGTACCAATACAAGACATGAAACTGGGGATATTGCACAGCTCACAGAAGTTAACGGGCAGACGGATGGACCGACAGAATTCGCCATCGCCATATATACAACCTTCATTTCACGACAGGCACATACAAACTGTTTTGCCTATTTTCAGCTCTATAAATCATTCCCCTGAAAACTGTTCACAATTGAGTTGCTCTGCATGATGTTGGCAAAAATGAGTGCATGTCCTTCTCTAAGTTTTTTATGTAATGAAGTTGAAAGGTCATCTAAAAGTCAATGTATTATTACAGACCTTTCATTATAATGAGGTTAATTAGTCTGGTATAGCATACTTAATAAAAACTTACCTGATCTTGTGTCAAATCCAGATAAAACTTTGGTTTCCGTAGATTCTGATGTTCTGACCAGCGTGCTCCGTCAACGGGAGAGTTCACGTTCAAACTGTTATTGGCATTGCTGCTCATGTGGGTCCTTGGTGAGGTGGAGGAGGATCTGCTGTGATCTCCATCCTTACCATGCTTACGCGGGTGAGATAAGAAGTCCATTGACCCACTGGATGAACTGGGGTACACACGGATGGAGGGATTCATCCTATTGTATTACTAGAGCTGCAGTAACATCCAGCCCGACATTCAGCCTACAATGTAATCAAGTAATGAATATCAAGAGAACATATAGTGGAATGCGAAATGTGTCAAATGAGAGATTGAAAGAAATGAGATCCAGGGAGAGTTTAAAAGATGAAGGGTCAAGTTTTACGGATCCATGACATTTTTTCCCCACGACAATTTCTCCCGCGACATTTTCCCCCAGCGACATTTCTTTTTGCTTACAAATCTCCACAGATATGATGATATACGATATAAATATGATATAACAGTCGATCAGTGGGATAATTGTTGTATTTTTATTGAAAATTCATCAAATTTCTTTCTGCTAGCCCCCGTCAGCGGCATATTTTCCCAGCATTCGATGTAACCAAAAACAAGATAGGCTACAACATGTACAAGCAGGTCCCACATGTTGAACAACCCCAGCTGTCTTGCGTGCGCAACAGAGCGTTCTTCTGGGGCGAAAATTGGCACAGAAATCAGTCTTCGGAAAAGAACAGAAAAAACACCCGTAAACAGGTTTAAAATTCCCCTAATTATACTATGTGGAGAAATGTTACCGGGCGGAAATGTCGCTGGAGGAAAATGTTGCACTGTCGCACGGGAAACTGATGTCATCGGGAGAAAATGATGGTACCCCAAGTTTTACAGTTTGAGCACCATAATACTATCAGAATTCCCCAAAGAAATCTACTATGTGAGACCAACTCCTGGTCTGCCGATTGAATTTCTCATTACTATTCGTACGGGTCACATGATTGGCATATATCGCAGCGTACCGGTCTCGTGACCTGTATGAAGAAGATAGCGGCACTGGTCAAAATTCATATTCGGCCGTTGATGTTTGAAGATTGATTGCAGAAACCTCAGGTCCTCGCGCATGCTATTGAACTGTTTGCCAAACTCTTTAAATATAATTGACAGAAAGTGGGGAGGGGTTATTTTATTGCCGTACAGCCCCTGGAGCCTTGTGGTTATGGATTGTACATGGAAATACGATATGAGGAAGCATGGCTTCCTGTTATGAAAGTTTACATTTCTTCAGGTAGTTGACTCCTGTCATGAGGGACATCATGAGAGAACTAGTATAGTCATGCCTAATGCTGGCCAATCCAATGAACCCCCCAAACATTTTTTCAGTAAAAAGTATGTGGACATCCCCCCCGGCGACCCCCCGACCCCCCGACACACACACACAATCTCTCGCTCCCTGGGCCAAATTTGTCATTGTGGTTGTAGCATGATTGTACGGGGCCCAGATTCCGTCACCGTCAAAAATGATACATCCACTTCATCAAATCTTTGTGTTTGTGTGTATGGTAGTAGAAGATGAGAAACATTTTGTTTTATCATGTAACAGATTTCATTCAGATAGGATCTCTCTATTTCAAAAAATATCTGCTCGCTTTAATGATTTCATCACTATGAATGATACTAACAAGTTTGCCATGATTATGTCTTGTGCTGCCTTATCCAAGGTAGTTGTACCTACTCTTTATGAATGGTATAATCAACGCTAATTTATGCATTGTACTACATACAGGGCCGTCTTGGTGAATTATCATATTATTTGCATACGTTCTTGCTATATTTGCATCATAATATTTCGCATTAGTACTATTCCATCTACAATATATCCACGCAGTCTGGGTGAATGTTTGACTGCTTATCTTCACCCACTCAGGGTGTCAAATGTACATACTATTGTTACTCTGGTTAATTGTTCGATTTAATTTGTACTCTGCCTCTTATGGTGTTTGTGCAATAAATACTTGAACTTGAACTCAAATCATTTAGGCTACATGCATGTATCATGTTTTGTTTCACAACAAAAACTCTAACTGACACCCGTGGAATGAAGTTGGAGGTTTTTACCTAGTTCAAGATTCATGCCAGCGTGCACTCTCTTCCATTCGAGCTATAGTAACAGTCTGTTATATACCTCGCTTGACTCATCTTGGTTTGCTTTCATCTACCCAGGACCTGTCCATTCCAACCATTTGTGTCCCGGCTGCCATGGCAAGTGCGCGGTCAAGGTCGCCAACATCAATGAAAAGTACGACAATCAACTGATATAAAATAATCTAATTCGTGGCTTCAAAGAACATTTAACCATTTCAAGTGAGACGAACGCACGTGAGACGTCATGAACTTCTTCAACTTTATGAACTAGGGCAAAACTAGAGATGGGAAACATGTAAATAGAAAACAAAATAACGACTGCTCCCTCTCGCCCACGGATACCTCATGAACCGCAAAGGTCAGATTCCATTTCCGGTTTTAATTTTGAAAAGAAAGGATGAAAACAAACCACATGTGCTGTGCTTGTTCATTGTCAAACAGTCTGAGTTAGGAGTCAGACAATGGACACAATGATGCACTGTGGAATGAAACGAAGACAGCAGCAATGGGAGACAAAATCTGTGGTGGGACAGAATAACGATTTGAGAAAGAGCTGGACACAACAAGCATCTGTGAGCATTTGAAGAAAAAAAATAATAAGGGGGATTTTATTTTAAAAAGCAGAATTGAATCAACAGACAATCTGTTTCTGGTGTGAAATTTCTAGTTCACACTTATTTCTGTTAGAGCTTACAAATATTTTACACGTCACAGGGGCGTTTACATTGGGTTTTACACTGAGCCGTTTACACGGATTTTCCAGTTGATAGATCATCAACATCATCATCATCACAGGTCTTGTACGGACGTCCGACCAGTTATCGGACAGGACAGTTATCGGACACGCATCTCGAGCGCACGTGTTGTGCTCGTGATGACAAGGCAATAATATGTCAGAACAAAGGGGAGATCATTTCCAATTGTTATGCAAAATATAGAATTATAGGTAGCCACGAAAGTCGAAAAATTTAAATCTAACATTTTTGTTTTCATCAAAATTCGAAATTTCTCGTGTTGTGGCGGGGTGCGAAATTCGATCTACCACCTTGTCCTCCCAATCTCGCTCTCAAGTAAATACGTATAGAAATTGAACAATGATCATATCATCTTAAACGACAGAACTCCAACTAACGATTGTCATGCACAAAACTTGAAAATACATTGTACTTCAACGTCAAATTCTTGTTCACGATGGGTGTCCGATAACTGGTACTGTCCACGGCGGGAACGGAGTTGAAAAGTCGAGTTAAAAATAGCTCTCGCACGTGCAGAAGGGAGTGACGTCATGGACGGAATTCATAACGGAAGATAGCCGACGAGCTCAGCAATCATCGTGTCAGTTTTCATGTCATTTCAAGAAGTACTTTTTTATTTATTCCAAATAAACCACGAAAATTGTCCGATAACTGGTCGGACACCCGTACGGTAGCTTCGAATTATATTATGATGAAACAGAATAATTTCATGTTCCGGGATTAAACAGGACCAAACGAGCACTTGGGAACTTTTCGTCTCAAAATGTGATTGTTCCATTTATCACTCAATTTCCATTCTCTTCATTTGTATAATTTTAAGACAATGTTTGAATGGATATATTCTCTATGATACAATGACATCACTGGGGGATTTTCCTCCCTCTGAAAAGCCTAATTTTAACACAGAAGTAAATGGAAAAAACTTTAAAAAAAGGCTAGTTCAGCTTTGATTTTAACACATAATTTGAACGGATGTACTATCTTTTACTTCACCAAGTTGTAGAAATTTATCTCAAGTATGCGAGAAGATTTTTAGGAAAAACCTGTTACGCTCCATTGAGGCCTAGGTTCAATCTAGGTAAACCAAGATGGTAAATCAGGGGAGTACCATCTAGATGTAACGCTATGAAAACTTCGTGCAAAATGTTCGCCGATATTCTACGAGATCCCTTAATCAGCCAATCACGACCATTTCAGCCTTTTCGCTCTGACATTGACGTTTACTTCAAGGAGATTAACATCTTCGCACGGCACAATCTTTTGATATTTTCTACCCCTAACAAAAGTAGACTTTTCGGCAGGAGTAAACTCTTTGATGTTTACGGACCCTGCCGGGAAATGATGCCATATTTGGAAACTGTTTCGGGATAATATTTATATATTAGACCACGAGCTACCGTGTGTAATTACTGTGGGCGTGATTTTGAAATAGTTACAATCAGCTATCCATCTGATTGGCTAACAATAGTAGTTTCAACTCGCACAGGATTTATATATGGCTGAATTCAGATATAATATTCCGGGGTGATATTATATCGGAGTTTACTGAGATTGGCCTAGGTTAAAAATCCCCCAGTTGCACGGGTGGCGATCACAGCACTGTAAATTGATAGAACAGCTGATCCTTTGTTTAGAGCCGCTGTTACTTCCGTTGTGTCTTAAGAGAATTTATCACTCAATTTCCATTCTCTTCATTTGTATAATTTTAAGACAATGTTTGAATGGATATATTCTAGGCCTATATTTCCTTTTGTTTTTTGTCTGTCTCAGGTTTGGCAACAGTCCAGACCAGCTCAAACTAATGTGAACAAGTAGCCCAGGCCATGCACTTGCCAATGACCCTGTGCCTTATTTATCATTTGGAACATATTGTATGGTTTATCATCAACAAGAGTATTGACATGGAGAATATGTCTTGAATATCTGTATGCTACCAATTACATATCCCTGGCATTACCAGTTACTGAAATAAAACTTACTGGCTGTAAGCCTATATTATATACCGGTACTTTATAATTGTGTAGATCGATAGCCTACCCATGTTATATTTTTATCCTGGGCAGTAGAAGGAAACATGATCGGATAAAAAGAATCGCCAAATGCACTGTTGCCCCCCAAAAATGCTAGCTACAGTACAGTCGACTGTTGCCATGTCTTACATACAATGATATGTTGCCTCATTTTCCATTGCTGCAGTTATCAGACTATGTTACAAGCATACATCATCCTGCCTACAGAGAACATGACACATGTACTGTTGCTTTCACCTCTAATCATCTTTGTCGATTTAGTGATCTGATAATGAAACTTCACACCACGTAATGTAATTTTATTCCTGAATTTCCATTGAGAATTGATAAAATTCACCAATACCTTCTATGTTATTTTGGGGGCTTTATGACATTGGTCTACCAATGTTATAACATGCAGGCTTGACACACTGACATCAAATAAAAACCCACAAAGCATTCTTCAACTTTTCGATTTCTCGATTTATTGAGAACTACTGGAAGGATTAAATATAATTAAAGTTTATAAATGTGACATTTCAATGTTGTTAGAAAAATTTATCCCGAAAAAGACTGGGATAGCTAATAGACATTATAGATTATCTCATATGACAATTTTACAAGCTTAAAACTAAAGGCACCCCCATCAGAGGATATGCTTCATAGCATGACCATTTAACCCAATTCAATTCAGTTCAAAACCCCATGATATCTGTATATGAAGAAAGGCAATCTCATTCTGATTTGCAGTCCTTAGTTTATTAGAAACGTCAGGTGGGGTGCTTTATTTTCAGACTTGCAAGCCAATACATCAGTTGCCAGTTGTCTTTTGAAGTGGATGGATCATGAGTGCATCCTTGAGCACTCCATCCTGGTATGATGTGTACTGGTCATGCTGAACATGCCATATTTAGGCAGCCTGTTCCGCCACACCACCCTACACATCTTGGCAAGCTCTTAGAGATATTTTAATGATTATAATACTGCAGATGAGGTCTCTGGCTAGTTTTAATTTCCTTTGGGTTTTTCTTCTAATTACATTTTGTGAAGCTTATTGTCATTCTTTATCGTGAAAGTGATGTGAAAAGATGCTCGTGATGTTGATGTTATTATGCCACAAACATGACAAAGTGATGTGAGGATGATGCAAGAGAGTGAAACATTCCTGCAATTGTACCAGAGACTAGCTATGAAATGATGTTAAAATTTGGTGGAACAAAAAAGTGAGTTTTCCACCTCAATCTTGTTCAAGTTTCAAACCCTCAGGTGGACAAAGTACTAGTTAGCCAAGATGAGTTGTCTCCCTTCATTGCTACATTATTAAGTCTATGAAAGGCATGGGTAAACTCTCAGATACCCGGAACTGGTATTTAGTTTCAAATAGTGTAGTTCATAGAGACAATGGCATTTATATTTGTATTCATATAAAAAATCAAACTGTATTAGATAATCACCCATAACCAGACTGGTAACCTGTGGTAACCTTGGAGCATAGTACTAGTATCAAATATATGTAATCCAAAAATAATGGTAACCCAAGTTGGAGATTCCATAAAACTGAGCCCCATGGGGCTCCCGGCGATTGACCTGGGGTGTTGTTGCTCACACTCCTGGTCAATAGGAAAATAATATACAGTTCGCCCTGAGAAGGGGTCATCCACCCCTTAATGACGATCTTCATATTTGGCAGTTTGATGTCTGTTACATGTACATACTTCAAATCTTTGTATGAGTGTTGTAGTTATGAAATTTCTTGCTTATTTCACAGAAAAGACGATGTTTGGATGGTATATGTATCTTGGGCAGTCTTCCTTCAGACGACAATTTTAATGGTCATGTGACCTCGTGGAACGGTCACAATCCTGCTGTCTTTACCAATAACATGAATAAGGACTTCCCACATCAAACTGTAAGTTCCTGTACAGTATACATGATATTAGGCCTACATATATACACACACTTGAGCATACAATTGTATCATTGGGCCTTCAGCTTTAGCTTTGAAAACTTGATGTAGCAGTCCTCAATTTAAGGAGTGTTGATGGTAACCTCTCAACAGGTTACCATGAAATCTACACTGGTAACCTATGGCAACCTATTGCATAATTATTAACCTATTGTCATATTATCAGTCAAAATTATGGGGACCTGAAAATAGGTTACCACTATTTTTCATATGGCAACCTCCAGGCAACCCGAAAACAGGTAACCACCTTAAATTGAGGAATTGTAGGAATCTAAATTATATCTGTATATCCGTATTTCTGTCTGTATCTTGATAGAAGTACATGTAAAGCAAAAATGTAAACGTTTCTGGGATGTTGCTACATACCTGACTATGTTCAACTATATAGCTGATTTGAGGTAAACCAGAAAAATCAGTTCATTGATTTTTTTTTTTTTTCTACTATTGTACAGAGACCTCTATCACAGTACTGATGATGTTCAAATAATGAAAACTGAATATGAAATCACTTATGCCTAAACCTTATCTGTAAATTTTGAATCTATCAAATTTTTCAACATAGTTTGAGCAAAAAAAAAAGACAAAACAAAATGCCAAAGTTTTTTGCTTCGGCTTGTTAGTGTCCAGAGCTAAAGAAAGCATTTATTGCTCAAATCTTCAATTGCTATCCATGTATGCCTTCTTCCTCCCATTTGGAGATCTCCTGCAATAGAAATTATCTCCCCTGATCATCTCCACGTCTGTCCTCTTTTTAGAAAGGTGAGTTGTCTCACCTTTATTATGGGATCTAGAAAATTCCTGATTTTAGGGTTGTCCGAAGTACACATATAAAAATAGTTCCAAATTGTTTATTCTTTCTTAGACTAGAATAGTTATCCTTCAGTGGTTGGCAGACTTTGTAGGCCTATATATAGTCACTTAGCATGTACTTGATCCCTTACCTGTATTAGAGAATAATCTGTTAATTGTTTTCCTTCAAGATATCAGATTAATATGCACTAAAGTATGGAAGCCTGCTATGGTCACTCTTCCGAAGATTGACCCCAGCTCAGAGAAATACAGTTCAGGAGGCAACATGTACATACATAGAGTTGCCCTACCATAGCTCTAGGGGCTGTACATGTATGCTGGATCTAGTTTCTGATGCAGGGCTGGAAATAAGGAATTGTCCTCCGTAACCTGTCATAGGTTACGGTCATTCTACCTATCGTAACCCGACAGGTTGCGGGACAGGTTACGATGGAAGTAAATGCCGTAACCCCCGCAACCCGTCGGCCATGTGCTCGCTTTGGCTTAACTCTACCTATTTCCCCAATCATGTAAAGTCTGCTTGGAAATTCTATGAAACAGATGAAAGTAATGTTTGTATAGATATTGTGACTCCTGATTGAAGCATCATATCGTTATGTTGATTACTTCCACTAATTTTAATGACTAAAGGTTGTAATGAGCCGGTCACCGAGACGACAATCCAAAGCATTGCGACTCGTACGTTTTAGAGGAAACGTAATGCACACGGCACAGGTTTTTTACTTCCATCTGTGAGTGCACCAAATTCCTTTCAAAGTTACCCAAATTTCTCTGTCAGATTATATTTACAATATCAATCAATTAAATTCCGGTACGATATAGTCCTTTAGACATGCAACTTTACCTTTGTTCGATAGCGAAATGCTGCCAGCAGCTGAAAGTCAAAACTGCATGCCGATGCATCACGGGAGACTACAACAACAACCCGTGTTAAACTATCGGTGACGGCGGCAATTTAGGATGAAATTTTCATAACCCGACGAGTATTGTCTTCAGAATTATATGCATCAATTATCCGACTGACACGTCTGCCATTTCATGATTTCTCTGATCTTTAGATCGACTGACATTTTCTGATTTTCGTCGTTTATGTTGTTGCTTTTTTGCTATGTTGAAGTGGTGTTTTTCAAGTCGTGAACAGTGACCGTTCGCGGTAAAATGACAAGACGTAACCTTCTCGCGAACATTAAACGCGTTCTCGATTTATTTCCAGGCCTGCTGATGAATGAAGAGGTCAAGCTAAAACTAGGCCATCACATGGATTGGTGTTAGGGAATATAGGTACATGTATGTAGTGAAATTAATGAATCAATTGAACTTAAACTTAGAGATAATACTATCTGACATGTCTGAGAACTGAAATATTCTGAGATGGATGTCTTGCCACTTGTTGTTTCATGCACTCATGTGTATACTTTCATTCAGTGCCAGTAACGGGTGTATGTATAATAGTAGTACCACTACATACGGATCAGCTTGGTATTATGGCCACTTTTTCATGTGTTTTTTTTTGGGGGGGGGGGGGCTTTTTCAAACAAATACATACTATTTTGAATTGAAACTCTGGGAAAGAAATGTGCTACTCAGGAAGCAGCTATTTCTGTTGAGTTTAACCATCTCCACTGTTGCAGCCATGCAGTCAATCGATGGTCTCTGAAAATGATACTCGGATATCACAATCAGTTAAAAACTATTTTTCCTATGAGCCATAAATTACAAAATACTAATTTACAAATGGAAGTACAGTGCAATAAAATCTAGATTATGCACAGAAAAGTTCACTTGCGATGAATGGTATCTGTCCCAACGCTCAATCAAGCAACAGCGTTTATCTTCTGAACCACCTTTCTATATGCCCATAGGCCTAGTTCACACCTCTCAACTTTAAAACTTCCCAAAGAGTGAGATTTAACGACTATCGCAACACTTAAGGCGAGGGTCCAGGGGCCGCCTAGGCCCCGGAAGCTCTGGGGTTCTAGATGGCTGGAAACGCGTTCTGGGCAATTTTAGAGGAATAAAATCATAAATCACCAGTTAGTATTTTACTCATTTTTTTTATTGTTTTGTTTGTTTTTCTGATTGTTTTGCTGATAGAAGTAAGAATATTGCTTGTATTTTTGGAAGGCCTATATGGTATTCGTCACCAAATATATTGCATAGG
The DNA here is from genome assembly GCA_036873755.1 of Hanleya hanleyi. Classification (NCBI taxonomy): domain Eukaryota; kingdom Metazoa; phylum Mollusca; class Polyplacophora; order Lepidopleurida; family Hanleyidae; genus Hanleya; species Hanleya hanleyi. Next base: position 101,618 of record JAVTVY010044411.1, on the reverse strand, counting down.
CCTTATACATGATGTTACATGTGATCAAAAAAAAATTAACCACCCACCTGGGATTATTTCATCTCCATCGTTAAAATATTGGAAGTTATAGCGTTATGCAAGTCCCGACCGCATGTCAGACATTTTGACAGCATGGTTCCCGATACTGCGTTGTGCGTATATAGGGCCAGCAGGTGCCCGATATCACAGGGAGCCGATGAAACCGTTTTAGAGCGGAAACGTATCATATTTAGCCAATCAGACTGTCAATCAGGCATAACTCAGTAAAGTATTAGAACCCCAAAAGAAGCATCAAATTGAATTACAAGTGTCACACAATAGTACTGGGCCATTATCTTGAACACAAGAATGACGACGACGGTGATTCACATTGGACATTCCTGTGCGCCGTGTGCGTCGGACACTGACAACTTTGAACAAAAGACTCGTGTTTTACAGGGTTTTTTTTATTAAAGTGGCGAATGTATGAGATTCATAGGTGGCTGCGTGAGAGCGTGAGATTGAAACCCAATGCGTGAGTCTCACGCCGAATGCGTGAGACTTGATAGGTCTGTTAGTTTCCAAATAAAATGGCATTCTTGTGGCAAGACCTGTTTTAGAAGGGAGTCTCCTATACAAGTAAATATTAAATATTTTAGATGTATCGTAGGGTTTAATTGCTATTGAAATTATTATCTATATTAGTGGTGTCTGATGTAGGCACCCCATCTACCAAACACAAACATGAATCTTGCTGTCATTTTTGGCCTAAAGAGGCAAATTTGCTACAGACAGGTAACTGGCCATGAATGTGTTAATTGGGATGATCTGGCACAGATATACAGGTGCTCGACGAAAGGTGCTTCCCAAGGCAGCTGCCAATATGAAGAGAAGTCCTACGAGAGACCTCGGAGCTATAATGCAAGACTTGATCGCTGATCTCAGCCAGATTCAGGACTTGACAGCACTGACCAAGCCTGACTCCGTATAGGATGGTACTGGAGTGGGCAGCCAGACACGACGAAGCTCCGGGATTCTGGCAAGTGGGAAAGTAAGTACTGTAGTTGGCAAAAAGTTTGGAAGAAGACACCCAACAATTAGCAGATCAACCACCAGCCTGCATCTGGGTAAATTGGACTAACGGAAGACTGGACCCAGGCCCCACTCACCAATCATAATATTATTAAGACTCAGATGGAACCAAGGGATGAACTAACTACCGGAACTCGGACCCGAATCATCATCACTTGGTGTGGTCAAGCTCATCGCCTGAGAAGATACAGATTCTTGATCACAACCGGAGCCCCGTACATGTCTCCGAACTATCAAGAAGAACAGTCATCTACATCAAGATCCCAAACTTCAACACCCAAGACCTAGCTAAAACCCTGACCTCAGTCAAGACAGACAGAGAACAGGCCCTTGATTAAAACACAGACCCCGGAGTGTGACTCAAAGTCTATCCTCATCAAACAAGACTAAAGACCGGACTCTGAGTGGGACTCCAAAGTCAAAGTCAGCCATGGCTAAAGACCGGACACTGAAACAGAACTCCAAGTCCAAGTCATCTTCTAAAAATTGAACCCAGAAAATCCAAGCATTCACATTGGGATAGGAGTAAAGACCGAACAAAGCGCTGGAGTCAGACACCTGCTCGGGATCCCCGGGACTGCAGACACTCGTCTAGGGACTGAACCCAGACTCTAGATTTTCACCATTCTCGATATTGAAAAAGTCATTCCTGAACCTTCCTTTCCCATTCACATCATTCAAGGAATGCACCTACGAAAAGCATGGATTTTGAGGAACGGAGGAAGGAGCGTCATCACTCTCACCAATCCACATCAAGAGCTCGGGATAATTGAGCGGCCTGAAAATCAGTTCACCAGCAGCCCGGCATCCCTTGATTTCTGCAAATTCCAAATCTGAATCATGTGTGAAAGTTTGTCAGTTACTTGCCGAAGGGCGGTGGTTCTCTCCGGGTACTCCGGCTTCCTCCACCAACCAAACTGACTGTCACCATATGAGTGAAACAAACTTGAGTGTGACATTAAGCCAAATTCCCTCCCTCACTCCAAATCTGAATCCGGATCAACCCTGAGAGTAAGCTCCGAAAGCAAAACCGGTCAAGGAATATGTCCATCTTTAACAGCCACAGGTACAACTTTTTGCTGTTTACATGACTACTTCTATAATCTAGCTGATTTTGGACAAACTCGTCATGGGACTCAGTCATCCAGCTAAGCATCTACTTTGGGGGATCAGCACCTATCAGCATCTCGATCATCCTCATCTCATGAGTATCCATCTTCTGCTCAAGAAATGGAAACTGAGGAGAAGCATGACCTCTATTTTGTAGCACTGTATACCCTTGTACCAGCGATGCCGAAACCGGACGAGGTTGAAGAAAATTGGAGCGATATGCAAGAGGTGGGAAAAATTGATGACATCTGGCGACGAAGAGCAACCATATGACTCTACAGGAAAGCTTCCCTCACATTCAGACCCGTGCGCATCATCGCGGGAATCTTTTAATTTGATGATAGACATATGGACTGACAGTTGAGGAGTTCATCTACTCTCCGGAGACCCAGTTCTTACAGATCTTAATCCTTGCATGGGTCTCATTCACCTACCAAACCCCCTGAAGTCGAACACGGATTTGGATAAATTGTTAACTCGCACTAAAACTCCATGAAAACTCCATGGTTCCATCAAGCTTTCCACAGCTCAGATGGACTTCAGTTCAAGGGCTTCATCAACACACTGAACAAGGCCAAGGCCCATGTGCAACTGGTACAGGCTCGACACTCCATGTATTTGAAGCATCCTAAAGCAGAGGTCCTGGACTCCATCAAACAAAACTGGCACAGTAGCCTCTAGCTCCCAAATACCGTTCAACAAAACCATCTCAGCCATCATGTCCACTGTCAATTATTGGTGCACTGACACAGTGACCTTCCGGTAAGAAGGGTAAAGGCAAAGCCAAGTCCAACATGGAAGGATGCCATGGACAGTCTTCCTGTCTGTACTCGGGTGCTTTCTCCAACCAGCAAACACAAGCCATTTTTTGTTCCAACAGTAGATGTTAGTTTCTGAGAGTCCAAGAAGCAAGAAGTCGTCAGACAGGGGTACAGGTGAGCCAGACCACCAGAATTGATGGTCCTCAGTCTCACCTTCATACCTTCAACCATTCATTCATCCCTCCCGTTTCAAGTTTTTCCTCTGCTGATCTTCTGGAGAAAATGGGAGCTAATGAGAGACAACAAAAAAATGGGTCACCAGATCACTCAGAGATGGGGTCTGGACAGGCTCATCACCATACCCAAGCCGTCATGCCTCCCAGTTCGTCTTCAACATGTGCAGAACAAGTGTGGACAAGGGCACCGTTCACGAGTTGCTTACGGAAGAAGAGAGTGTTTTGTTTTCCTTGTACTAAGGGAACAGACCAAAGCTGCAGGATCATCGACCTGAGGCAGCTAAACGAGAAACTAGCGCCACCTACACGATACAAAATGACATCCATCATTGTGGTTCTGCTTACAACCAAGAGACTGGATAGCCTCCATCGACCTGCAAGATGCCGATCGTCATGTTCCCAGACATCAGCATCATTGACGTTATCTCCGTTTAATCATAACCGGAAGACGATTCGAGTGGCAGGTGCTACTGTACGGTGTCTCTATCGCTTCCTAATGCTTCACCCGCATCACACCACCAGTCATGACATTCTTTCATCTAAGCATTTCACCTAATACAATGTCATCCAAGTCCTCAAGTATCTTGGGTCATTCCACATCCAGTGAAGTCAGAGCTGCAGCCCGCTTTAATAGATATGCCAGTACATTGGAGCCATCTTCGATATCGTACACAGAGACAGATTGTTTTACCACCGGAAGACAATATTGGATAAGGATTCAGCTGATTATCCAAAGATTCTTATTCTCCCAATCACAACAGTTACATCTGGGAGACCTACATGTACACAACTATTCTGCAAGTGCAGCAGACGATGGAATTCATATTTTTAGAGATGAGTTAACTGTGGTCTGTGGTTAACATATTAACAGTTCTCCATTGGAGCACTCAACATACCAGTTCTCCATTGAAGCACTCAACTGTTTGCCAAATCATTGCTAGTTGCTACCGACAACACGACAGTAGAGAGCTATATTAACAAGATGAAGGTCCCAGTCACTGTTCCACAAGACCTGGACACTGTTAAAGTTGGCAGAGTCACATCAATGTAAGATCAGACAAACCAATATAGCCTCATTGCCCGTGGTTCCAGCTGCTAGTACGGCTTCTAACAGATGCTCCTCATCAACTGCCTTCATGGCCCAGTTTGTTAGAATGACACAGGATTCTGCTACACAACCCACGATGGCTGAACCTTCAGGTCTGCAGATTATCAAGAATTTCCTTGCAGACCAGAGTTTTTCAAGACCAGTTGCAAAAGCAATGGCAGCCATGAACAGACCATCCACTCTACAGTTGTACCAGTCAAATTTGGCGATCATGGGGTGAGACCGGAGGCCACAATCCAAATGCTGCGTGGCTCTATTCCAGCAGTAGCTGATGTCCTGTTACACCTTAATGAGGACTGGATGTTACAGCCCAGTACCAAATAAGGATTCTGTTTGGCATTGCCCAGAGTCCATAACAGATAACGACATAACGACCCTTTTCCAATCCTCTCTGCAGTTTCTCTCCGAACACGTCAATTACCACCAAAATGAGACCTGGGAGTGGGGCTAAATGCCGTATTATATTCACCATTCAAACCTCTACAGTCTACAATAATCAAGGCGTTGTCATACATGTATGAGAAGTATCTTCTTGACAGCATTTACTCTAGCCACCACCTCATGCACTGGAGTTCCCTGACACGGATGGCAGACAGCTGCAGGTCTAATATATCCTTCCACCCAATCCAGAGTTTCTCACCTGCAAGAACAAATCTAGTTGTCAGGGACTGTGTGCCCAGAGACTTACCAAGTTCCATGCAGTGCTGACACTGACTTTGTGAGTCTGCTGGAAGAGGATAGGTTCGTAGCTTTGTGTCATTACATAAAAAGAGCACACCGGCCAAGAGGCTCAATCTAGACGCATCCTTTTTCTATCACTACAACCAGGCACATCGGCTGACATCAGCAAGAACACGATTGCCGCATGGGCCCTGGCTGAAAAAGACAATTTACTCGACTTACCAGTATAGCCATCGTGGCTTCATCTCTCTTGTCAAAGGCATCTTGTCAAAGGCCCACATCTGGGTAAAGCCCCAACCTCTATTTCATCTGTTTCATAAGCTTCGCTCGACCCATTTTGCTCCTATTTTCTGTGAACTTTCATAATGCTACACTTATTGATTATGCATCCACTTCCCTCGAGAGCATAATGGTCCTCGCCCCCAGGGTACTGTGCCCAACCATCTCCTATTAGCCTCTCTCGATCCCATACCCTATTTATTCCAGGAGGTACACTTATTGAATGTATTCACTCCTTTTGAGAGCATTGCCCGACCCCTTACCCTATATATTTCAGGAGCTTGTATCATGCTACTGAGCATGGTACACTTGTTGAATGCACCCATTCCCCTCGAGAGCATGTCACCTCTACTGGGGTACAGAGCTCCACCCTCTATCTCCTAAACTGAGCCTCACCCGGCCCAATACTCTCATATTCTGGGAGCTTATAGTATGCTACTCTTATTGGATGTACATGTATGATCCACTCCCTCCAGAGCGATGTACCTTGCCCCACCATTCAGCTTCTCCAGACCCCATACTCTCAACTATTTATACTAGAACATTTATCTACCTGAGTGTACAAGGCAAACTACAGATAGTGGCACCTGGATTATCTTGTGATAGAGACTGGATGGCTAAATGTTTTACTCACAGTGGCTTGGTTAGCAGTGGTTGTCTTCGTCAATGTTGTTGTTGTTAATATTTTTTTACAATTTTTTTGTAATAATTATATGCCCGCCAAAAGGCGGACATATTATGTGATGGTGGTTTCCGTCCGTCTGTCCATCCATCGTGTCCGGTCTATATCTGGGACAGTTTTCTATCTACAGTTCTAATTTTTGGTGAGTGGATATCCTATGGAGAGACGATGTGTTGCGTACCATGAAGATCAGAGATCAAAGGTCACTGGCCTAAAAAACAGGAAATCACTGAAGTGTTCGTGTCCGGTCTATATCTGTGAACGTTTTCTATCCACAGTTGCAATTTTTTGTGAGTGGATACGCTAGGTGGAGACGATGTGTCGCGTACCAGTTGAGGTCGTGGTCAGAGGTCAAAGGTCACTGTTGCCTAAAATCAGGAAATAATTGATCGTTGACAGTTTTCCATCTACAGTTCTAATTTTTGGTAAGTGGATGCCCTAGGGGGGACGATATGTTGCATACCAAATGTAGGTCGAGTTCAGAGGTCAAAGGTCAGTGTGACTGAACAATCAGGAAATCATTAAAAATTTCTATTTTTTTGTGAGTGGATTCAATAGGGGGAAATGAAGTGTCGCATACCAAAATATAGGTGAAGGTCAAGGGTCACTGTCACCAAAATCAGGAAATTATTAAAAATAACATTTCTTTGTGTCAGTAGATACATTAGGGGGACACGATGGGTCACAAATCAAAATGTAGGTGAAGGTCAAAGGTCAAGGTCACTGTGACCCCAAAATCATGAAATTGTTAAAAATGAAGATTTTTTTCGTCCATTGAGAAATTACGGGGAGTCGTTTTGTCATGTACCAAAATTTAGATCCAGGTCAATAGTCAAGGTCACTGTGACCCCAGAATCAAGGTCAAAGGTCAGTGTGACCTAAAAATCAGGAAATAAGAAAAAAATTACTATTTTTTTGTGGATTCAATAGGGGAAATGAAGTGTCGCATACCAAAAATTAGATCAAGCTCAAAAGTCAGTGACCCCAAAATCAGGAAATTATTAAAAATAACTTTTTTGTGTTTCAGTAGATACATTAGGGGGACACGATGTGTCACCTACCAAAATGTAGGTCAGGGGCAAAGGTCAAGGTCACTGACCCCAAAATCGTGAAATTGTTAAAAACCATGATTTTTTGTGTCCATTGAGAAATTACGGGGAGACCGCTTGTCATGTACCAAAATTTAGGTCAAGGTCACTATGACTCCGGAATCAAGAAATCTTTAAAAAATTACTTTTTTGTGTCAGTAGATACATTAGGGGGACATGATGTGTCATGTACCAAAATGTAGGTCAAGGCCGAGGGTCAGGTCACTGTGACCCCCAAAATCATGGAATTCATAAAAATCATAGTTTTTTGGTGTCCACTGATACATTGATGAAAGACGATGTGTCTTGTACCAAAATTTAGGTCAAGGTCAAAGGTCAAGGTCACTGTGACCCCAAAATCAGGAAATCATTAAAAATAACTTTTTTTTCTGCCAGTTGATACATTAGAGGGACATGATGTGTTCCATACCAAATGTGGGTCCACGGTCAAGGTCACTGTGACCTCAAAATCAAGAAATCATTAAAAGTCGCATTTCCATATGCCTGACAAAGATGAGGTCATGTAATGTGATGTTGGGATCTGTCGATTCATCCATTGTCCATGCGATTGTCTAGTTTCAAGGTATGGATTGGTACTAAACTTTGAGTATACCTTACTTGCATGGCAAAGAGGAGTTCTCTCCCCTACATGTATATGGTATTGTCCTGTGGAGTTGTCTCCCATGTTTGAAACAGCTGCATTTAGTTAAACTGTTGTGAAATAAAAACCATACATTTACTAATTTAATGGGGAGAGGTGTCCTTTATGAACTTCATACCTGCTTATTAACTCAAGAACAAAGGTTTACTTCATCAGTTTCTTCTTCTTTCATGAAAAATTATCTCGACTGAAAGGAATCCATTTGCAGGAAAACTACTATTTTCTTGTGATTGACTATTGTCGATTTCAGTGTGGGATATGTGAGCTCTCAGCTCTTGCTTCGAGGTCAACTAGTTAACAAGAGTTGAGCTCATTTTAGTTTATCATTTCAATAGAAGATGTGATATATGTTACATTCTCAGAAGCACAAAATTGTAAACCTTTCTCTGGATTGCTACATTGTAGTTATCAATTGGAATCAAGGCTATTAAGCAACTTTGAAACTTGGACCAATGTAATTCCAGATATACAGGCGTATATTGAAGCCCCTTGGGCTCTTGTTTTTTTATAATTCTTTTTTTTTTTTATTAAGAATATAATTATTTCCCACATTTTCATATACCACAATGATAGTGGATATCACAAAAATGAGTTCTATATACCCCTCCTCTACTATATCTATAAGCTTAGACAAGATAGATAAAGATATAGTAGAGGAGAGGTATGTAGATCGGTGTAGGTTGGGTGTAGGTTGTATAGAATGCAATTTTATGATATCCACTGCCATTGTGGTGTATGAACAGGTGGGAAATAATCATATTCTTGAAAAAACCAAAAATTAACAACATCTATAAAGATGCCAACTGCTAACCAAGCCACTGTGCTTTCACTCCACCTTAAACCTTATGTTGTATTGTAAAAGTAATTGAATATACTAGTATCATCAATTGAAATTATAGGGTTTTCCAAATGTGCGATTATTGTTTACATAGTACTAATTAATTCAGCATACACGAAAGATGTGACCAGTGCATATCAGGGCTTTAGATTACCCTAATTTGGGCACACCGTGACCCTCTGCTAAGTGCTGCACTGGCTGGGCAGGGAAATGCACCCAAATTAGTGAAAATGTTCAAATTACTGAATTCGGGCAAAATAGGTAGGGTTTGACTCAAATAATTATTAACGTTTAATGAACAATAATGAACATTGATTCTTAATGCCAAAAATATATATTTAAAATTTTTTTTATTTTGGGCGCATCCTAATTTGGACACAATGATTAACATTGTATCAAGTGGGTAATGTAAAGCCCTGTATATCATCTACACAGACTGGTCCCCATCATCTGCGCTGCATAATAACCTCCATACTTGTCATAATCAGCTGATCTGGAATTTCAGTCAACAGCTGGCCTGGTCATTAGCCCAATTCCTTCATATTTACCATGGTTGAATTGTTTGGAGTTGTTTTGACCTACATGTACTTACTTAATGTTTACTCTAAATTAGACAGTCACATCATCGATTTAATTATGTACTTGTATAAATTTATCAGCTGACCTATTTAATTGCTAGAGTCAGATTAATATTGTGTGTTTGATATCGCTCTGTATGAACTAACCAGTACACATGTACCATGTACAAGAGGCACAGATAACCTGATCAAATTAAAACAAAATAAAGGACTGAGTTTTGATTGCTGGGGTTGAGGTTCAGGGTTAGGAGAGACATTGTCAGAAAATACATGAACCTACATTTTACAGAAAAATGTACGATCTTTGTGTAAACAGCAATAAATGTATCAAGGATATCTCACTGCGTACATGACTTCAGTTATGTATACCTAGTTCAGATATTAATTTATGATAATCAGGAGTTCAGCTTTCATCTGATCGCCACTGCAAACAAAAATCCTCTCCATTTTTTAATACAGAATGGTGACATATTCCTTTTTGTGATAAAATTATTTTGGGATTCCTCATAATCTACTGATAATTAGATAGGAATTACACAGATATTCAAATGTTTTCTAATTCTGGAGTTCAAAAGTTAATCCTTTAATAATATAACTGCGCCGATAACACCGGCATGTGCATTGAGACAGCGGCCATTTTAGCCTTGGCATAATGTCATCATCATGTACGTCCATACATACGTCCAACTTTTACCGCATTTCAGAGAAAACCGATTCAGAAAACTTATTTATCTGGTTATGAATCAGATGCCGCTTTACAGATGTATTAATTTCTGATTTTGTTATTTTTGCTTGAATGTAACCAACTATAAGCTTATCTGCAGAACTTTGTCTGATACAGCTACAACATTTTGGAAACTTATTTATGTAGTTGTATTTTAGAAGCCAATAAAAAAATTAGTTGCCTCGGCCCTTATTCCACATGTGCCCCTTTTCATGTGCAGTAATCTCTGATTTTGTGATATGGTTGAATGTACAAGTTATATCTACAGATCAGTGTTCAGTACAGGTACTAAATTTCAGAAACTTATTTATCTGGTTGTATTCTAGAAGCATACATAGAATTCACCATTGCAGCCTGGGTTTTGGGTGTAATAATCATGGATATGGCTTGCTTGAATGTAATCATTCAGTTATATCTGAAGAACTGTGTTTGGTACAGTTTAGCTGGAAACATGTTTATCTACTGTATACTAGAAACCTACAAAAAACTATTCCATCTCGTCCCTTATTTTACAGAGTATTGCCCCTTGCTGGGTGTAATAATCTATGATTTTATCATATATACTTGAGTATAACCTTGATGTAGCTGTTATATCTGCAGAATTAATGATATGGTCTAAAAAGGACAGTTGTGGATGATTAGTAAATATAGTCATAATATGTTGCACATTCCCAGTATATTTCTCAATTGCTTGGGGGAAGCCGAGGGGTTTGAGTGTCTCATGATCACCCTCCTGTTATTGTTTTTTTCTTGTTTTTTCTCTTCCTTTTTTCTCTCTTTTTTTTCTCCTGTGTTTGGGATTACATGTATCAGGTTTTTGGTTGTTTATTAGGTAGTTTTTGTATGAAAACATACCTCGTCAGGCCCATGTCTAGGTCATTTTCACAATTGAGTCACCTTTCCCAGCTGTTGTCCGACATGTACTTCTGAAGTACTGTACAGTGACAGTGCTGATGTCAGATTTGGTTATTTTGTTAACCCTATTTGTATAGTATAAATCTGCCAACATGTAGCATGTCTGACCAATAATACATGTATCTCAAGTTTGACATTGTGATAACATGTGCTTGTTTTAACACCAGCTGAAATGTTAAAAACAGTATCTGACAACAGTTTCTACCGGTCTTCTCCCAGCAGTTGCCTGAATGCACTAATGATATGAAATATTAATGTTGCTTTTGTGTTTTGTAATGTTACATAAGTATAAAAAAAAATCTTCCAGTAAATAGAGGCCTGATTATAGTTTAATTTGTGCCTGATTAATAATTAATTAATTAATCTCTTTGTAGTTTCCTGCAATCAGTTTGAAAATCTTAGAGTAAAAATTAATTACCCACGAATCAAAAAATTAGTTTGATTACCTGTCACTTGAAGCAGTTAAATTATTTTTTATCTGACTGGCAAGACTGGTGCAAAATGTACCCGAGACGGGTGGACAGGTGTTAATTTCGACCCTGTTTAGTCAAACAGTGTTTATAATAATCTGCAATTTTCGACCCTTAGCTGTTTAGTCATACAGTTTTTATAATAATCTGCAATTTCTGTCTGTGCAGCTGGGCTGAGGGGTTGGTAAACATTCTATGATCATTGTTCATGATATGGATTCCACTAAGACCTCACGTTAGGAAAAGTGTTCAGTACTAGCATCAATAAATATATGTATGTATGCTTTGGGTTCTTTTTAATTCATAGTCGTCAGTTGCCATGGAGTTGGGTGTGTGTGAAGATCACTCAGCAGAAGAGCTTCCAATACACCAGGTGTCAGTAGAGGTTAATGTGGTAGAGGCTGGTCCAGTGTTCCCCCTTCAACCACAGTTCCCCAGGTCATGTGTACGCTGTCAGGCAGGAGAAGCGGTAAATATCATGCAGTGTAGAATATTGGAGACTTGCACAATAGAGGCACTAGATGAACCAGAAGAAACAGTTTTGTATATTTATTGATTAAGTCCGGCGCACACAAGAGCTATCAGCTGAGCTAACGGCCTCAATTGCCTGTCAGCTGAGGGGCTAACTCTCGTGTGGTTTCAGCGCACACGGTGAGCAAACGGTTCACTGGGTTGATTTCAGTTCCCGCGAAACACCTTTAAGATCATGTGATCTTTCATGTGACCGGGCTCACGTAAAAATGACCATCTTGAACAGTCGTGCGTATAAATCATGTGAAAAGAAGATGCATTTCATTGGCCTGTCGAATAAAACGGCTGAACTGTTAGCTTACGTTCGTCGCACACGCTGAGGATTTGGCCTCGCGAGGCGAAATTGTCAAACAAGTTTGATATTTTTCTCACCAAAAACTGCCCGCACACGAGAGCTAGCCCCTGAGCTGACAGGCAATTGAGGCCGTTAGCTCAGCTGATAGCTCTCATGTGTACCGGACTTAAGATGGAGATAAACTGTGTGAAATCAGGGGTGTTGATTCACTACATGTAGTAATCCTCTAAAAATACAATTCCCCTGTCAAAATCCAATCACCCACAATTTTGGGGACAAAAGTCAATGGCAGAGTTGCACATTACTGAGAGCAAAGAAGAGCATGTCTGTTCACTGACCCATGACTTGAGCTGATCAGCTAGTTGGTTGTATAATTTCAATTTCTCCCTATCTTTTAACTGAAGAGACTATTTTGAACTGGTGATAACTGACATACATGTATGTACTATATTTTCCCACTATTCAATGACACTTTCTTTAATATCAGTTTTTACCAGTTCAAAATAGTCTCCTGGGTTAAAAGATAGAGGAAGTTTAAATTATACAACTCACTAGCTGATCAGTGAACAGACAGGCTCTTCTGTGTTCTCTCAATAATGTGCAACTCTACCATTGACTGTTCTAATAAATTTGATTACTCTCTAAAATCAGTGAAATAGCACCTCAGAAAGAATGGATTATCTGCCTGATTTAGGACTATTTTGTCAACTTCTTGTGTTAAATTTGATCGCCCCCAGAATTATGATGGAAAATTTCACTTCCTGTGATTGAATTATTAGAGGGATTACTGTTGTATAGTGCTGATTAATATATTTCTTGTCAGTTATATACATGTAGTAACTTTTATTTTATTATTTTTCTGTACCATGGTGGCCACACTACTGAGAGCATAATTTCTGTTGTGAGTTATGATACTCCAACAAAAATCTAAAGAGAATAATTACATCATAGATATAAGAACGATGCCACTGCCACGTCCTGCAATTTGCTTGGAGAATTCATGAGAGCTCCAATCAACCCATATTACCCTAGCTTCTGCCATCTGCCACTATCAATCATCTTGGCAATGTTTATATTGCATTACAATCATAGTTGTCAAGACAGGATGGTAACACTGGACATGCATGGTAATTATTGCTCTCTCAGTGTTGCACAATACCGTACATTGCTTCAGTGTAATTCAAATTTTCTCTTTGTTCAAACTCAGTGCCATCCATCTTGCATTAAAAATATTAAAATCTTTTTGCTTTTCAGGGCCACAGCAGACACATTCTGAACTGAATCTCAGCTGCAATACCTTGTGTACAGAAAGATGCAATCTCTGCCTCATCCTAGTCTCATCTCTTCATTTGAAAGTTGAAAAATCTCATTTATTGCAGCAATTTTATCTTCATATGTTGAGAGCATGTTGAACATTTACCAACAAGGTATGTTACATGCACATCTGGCTGTCAACTTGTACTTAAAGATACTGAGCTCACCACCCTCTCCTCCCCCTCCCCCCATGATGGCAATTTTTCACATCTACTTAGATTTGACCCTTCACAGTCGTATTTATGCAACTGAGCTACAGTATTCTGATCTCCAAGATTACTGGAAAATACTTTTGACTTTTGCTGTAGATGTGATATGTGGAAAGTAATACTAAAATTAAGAAAATTCGGAAAATAAATCTTCTCAAAGTTGATAAGGCTCTTTTTTACAAAGTATTCGACTTTATCATGATTATGGTCACTTCAGAATATCTTCTGATTGAAGACAGCTACAAATTCATGACATTGTTTTATTTTTTATTTTTTTTGTGTAGTTGTTTAATAAATCATATTTTGATGTAAATGAGCAATTTTTATTTCAATGTCCAACATTTGAAAATTAGGACATATTTGAACAGATTCAGTAACAGAGTTTGATCACACCAAGGTACAGAACATCCAGGTGTCTATATTCAAAATTACTGTTTAGGAATAAAAAGCCTTTCATGTTAAATTAGTGCAGAAATTGATCCTTCAATTTTCACACCTATGTCTAGAGCTTTATGGTACATGTAGGACCAAATAGTATTGGACCAAACGGTAGGACCAAATATTATTGGAGCAAATGATAGGACCAAATAGTATCAATTTGGTATTACTCTACCTAGAGTAGGGATCTCTAATTTGTTCTTTTACATGAAGAATGAGCTGTTGACTATTGAAGCAGACTACTTAATTAAATATACGTAATTGACAATTCTGTCCCCCAGGTGGGCTCAGTATCTCTAAACTTTTCACATTTTCATCACTTCCGAGTCACTTCTTCAATAGCTCAGGGACCTAGCTCATATGCACAGTGTATTTTATTAGACATTCTAGTATATATCTGTATGTTTCACGTTTACAAAATGTTTTCTCATTTAAGGTCGTAAAGTTCTCTAGGTTTTGGGGTTGATAACTTAATTAATGTTCATTTAGGTGTATATGTCACTATATTTGTAGAAGGGTCTTATGAGCTATAGCTCACTGCTAAGCTCTGTTGAAACCTGCTTCATTGTTGTGTTTATTGTATATACTGGGGGAGACATTGATTTTATTGTCTGAGCCAGTCTGTTTTTAGATGTAACAGAATATTTTGTATATTTGTATCCAGATGTAGATTTTATACATATAAATTTATATATGAACTCAAAAGGAACTGTTATCCAGTCCATAGCTGTAGCTTCGGAAAGCTTGCTCTAGTGATCACAGTATCTGGCTGTTTGTGTAGCATCCGGGTGTGAAGCAAAATGTCAAAATGCTTGAATTATCAGCTCTGATTAAAATGGAACCTGTGAATACCAACACCTGGGTGTTAGAGGTTTAAACACCAACCTTTAAATACTGACATTATTCATCGTCCCAAAACTCAAATTTAAAGTATTTTGAACCTTGATAAACCAGATCCCTGTCAAAACTGACATTATAATCTGATCTCCTGCATGGCCAGAAAACACAGGTTACACTGCATAAAGCATTATCAGTATATAGAAAAGTCTGAGATGAGAATTACATTTGGAGAATGACATACCAGTCAGTGAATTTGATCTGATGTGATAAGCCAGTCTCTGAGTGACTGACTGCTTACTGTGTAGTTGATGTTGCTGTGATGGACAGAATGTGTTTGGGATGTAGAAACTTGAAATGCCTAAACAAAGGAATGAAGGCATTCTGCTGTGGAAATATGAATTTAGATAATCTTTGAATTATCAAGACTTCAAAATGTTTCTAAAAAAGTATTAAAATATTTGTATATAGTTTTTAAATTTATTTGTGGGGAATGAGTTAAGGTGGAGACTAGCACTTCAGACACAGGTCCTGATACATTTCAAATTGGGAAATATTACATATGTGCAAACTTTATTCGAATGTCCCAAAATGTGTTGCCATCTCCGTTTAATAGGAAAATAAAGGAATGGAAAGTGTCCACAAAAAATTAGACAGAAAATTAAGGCGGTGACCCTCATTTCTAAATTTGTGCTTAGATTAAGGAAACGTAACTGCCCTTGATAATTTGTCTTCTGTTGCTATAAATTTTCAACATAACCATGACAATATATTGTATATATTGTTTGAAGTTGTATGTCCTGAGGAATTCACTTATGTGTTTTACATAACTATTGCTACTACATGTACATCGTACCACAGTCTGTACTGCAGTCAATTAGAGCACAATACACACTTGTGCAGTCATTAATGCCTCACAATACAAAGTCGTGTGAAAGGTTAATCTGTTACTAGCAGGATACCAGACCACCCAACATAATCTGTTTAACTTGCCCACATATTTTAGGAACTAAATTTTAAACCTAAATTTGAACCACATATTATTAGAATTTTGATTTCATTTTTTCACCAAATAATTACCCAATACTTAATATCCAAATCTTGAAATTGAAAAAATAACCAATTTTGACCCTCAGAGGGGTAAATATCCTTAAACTGGCTGATTTTTACGTCCTCAGAAATTTTGATTAGAAATATATGTTCATGTTTATCTAAAATTCCAATTTTGTGATTATAGTTCTGCATTTCCCTATCATTTCTATGTTAATCTGACACATGCATGATTCAAGGGAATGTATAGATGTATACGTCAATATTTCCTGTTTTTGTAATATAGATTTAGGGGTTGAATGTTTATTTGTAACATTGATGTAAAATTGAATCAAATATGGTGTAGGACAGCATTCTCTTTTATTAAATATGGAATGGTGCAGGATTGGATCAACCTGATCAAAAACAGGACCAATGACGACTCCGCTAACTAGAATGATTACTACATCTAACACTAGAGCTTTTCTCATCAGATTGAACATTGCATGTTCATTTATAGAATATTGCATTGTAATCAGGAGAGGGGGTGACTGAAAGTATTAGTGAAAATATTTTGTAGATCAATATTTTGACATACATTTATTCGTGTCATTGTCAGGAATGGTAGTTTACAACAGGTTCCATGGGTATATACAAGTTTTACTTAACATTCAAAGATAAATCGAGTTCAATCAGTCAGACATAGTGTACAGTTAGTAGTGTTTTAACCAATGAAATCAACCAAAAATGAAATTAACTGGAAAATGCTCATCGGGAAAGTATGAGTTCATTTGATGCTTTATACAACAGTTCAGTGGGGGATTTTCCCCACCTAATAGCAAGGGCTTCTTTGAAAAGAATGGTATTCCAATCATAGGCTTTGTGTTGTTAAACTGTGAGATCATTGACAAAACCAGCGATTGGAATACCATTCCTGATGATGACATCGATAAATATGTTGAAATATTGATCTACGAAATGCTTTTCACTAATATTTTCAGTCAACCTCTTCCTGTATTGTGTTTTACAGAATATCATATGTGTAAGAATCTTATTGAACAAGCATAAATAAAATAGATAAAAATCTGTCATATATTTCAAATATCACTCTGAATGTCACACTGATATTTGCCTGTGGATGGACTTTGCACATGTGTGAGTGGGATCTCTTGACTGGTCCCAATTTCTGACAAAAGACATAGTTTAGCAGATAGACACTTGTAATTGTGACAGCTTCAACATCCTTACATGACTAGGTCTCAAGGTGATATATTTGCTATATGCCCAAACCCTAAATATTGCAATTTATTCTTCTGAGTTTATGGCACCAAGTTGATGAGTTGTTTAACGTTTTTAACATGCATGTCAATCAAAAGTATATAGTTTCATTCGTCTTGACCATGATGAAGTATGTACATATGTTCACTATCATATTTTACAAATTTATGCTGCACAAACATGAATAGCTTTACTGTGTCTAGCAATCTGCCGGTTATTGTCATTATAACCATCAGATGGTCTGCTATGGTATTTCTCGTCTGTTTGACTGATATGGTGCTGATATTGTCTCATTATTTTACTTTTATTAA
Source organism: Hanleya hanleyi (assembly GCA_036873755.1). NCBI lineage: Eukaryota > Metazoa > Mollusca > Polyplacophora > Lepidopleurida > Hanleyidae > Hanleya > Hanleya hanleyi. Next base: position 84,174 of record JAVTVY010044411.1, on the reverse strand, counting down.
AAGCTTTATGTCAACTATGAATTTGATGTGAAATCTTGCCTTTTTTATTGCAACCTATTCTGTTAGACAAGGGTATCCCAGCAGCCTTTGCGGCGCTCCCTGACAACTACCGCGTGGGCTAAAGAAAAGCATAGCCCAGGCAGACCGCGCTTCTCGCCGTTAAATCGTATTTCGTCGACGTTTGCGGCTGGTAATCGTTTGGAATCGATAAGATATTATTAATAAGGTAACATTTAACAGCTGAAAGGATCAATTGTGTGGTAAAGACTCCAGGAAAGAGTAATAAACAGCTCTAAATAACCCACAACAGTGAGCTACAGGGCGCTTACCCAGCCGTTAAAATCCTGGGGTTAACACAGCGGCAACACCGTTATTGTCGGCATATAGCACGGATAATCTGTTTTAATTTCCTCCCATAAAACTGTTAATTATCCATATTCAATGATTGACTTATTAAATGATTGACTTATTGATCATGAAATGGTAAATAACGCAGATATATACTTGTAGCAAAATTCCTTCATCGTTATGGATAGTCTGTGTTACTGGGTTTTTTTTCTTCTGCTTTTATAAAGCTGTTAATTATCCAAATTTAAAGATTGACTTAATGATCAGGAAATGGTAAATAACGCAGATATATACTTGTTTTAGCAAAATTCCTTCGGTTATATATAAACTGAGTTTTCATGACAATCTCAGACCATATTTACAACTAGCACGATGAGTTACGAATATTCAGATAATCTGCCAGGTGAGGCAAAGACAAGATATCAGTCAAAACTCTTGCTTGTCGGTTTGGATAAATGCCCTTACAAGTTACCAGCTGATGTGTGGATAGAAGACATGACGGCTTGGCCAGAAGTTTTGTACGAGGATGTGTTTCATTACCTAGTGAACTTTCCTCGAATATATTCTTCATTTAATAAGTCAATCATTGAATATGGATAATTAACAGCTTTATGGGGGAAATTAAAACAGATTATCCGTGCTATATGCCGACAATAACGGTGTTGCCGCTGTGTTAACCCCAGGATTTTAACGGCTGGGTAAGCGCCCTGTAGCTCACTGTTGTGGGTTATTTAGAGCTGTTTATTACTCTTTCCTGGAGTCTTTACCACACAATTGATCCTTTCAGCTGTTAAATGTTACCTTATTAATAATATCTTATCGATTCCAAACGATTACCAGCCGCAAACGTCGACAAAATACGATTTAACGGCGAGAAGCGCGGTCTGCCTGGGCTTAAGTGAATACGTCGCTATGCTTTTCTTTAGCCCACGCAGTAGTTGTCAGGGAGCGCCGCAAAGGCTGCTGGGATACCCTTGTCTAACAGAATTATGACACCTGTTACTTAAAACATATTAGTCAGTTATTGCATAACAATGTGTACTTTTAATACATGTATAAGTTATGGTATTTTTAGGAGCTTAGTGTTTATTTTAAATAGTTCTGGTAATAAATCTATGTTTATGAGTGGGATATCACTGTTTTATGCTTTTTTTTTTGTTTGGGGGCTGTAACTAGGCTCTAATGATAGTTTAAAAATCAAAACGTTTTGGATAGTCAGTCTTTCTTCTTTTTTTGTTGGTGGGGGGGGGGGGGGGTTGTAATATCGGTTATATATACAATGTACCTCCTGTCACCATGAGTTGGGAACTATGTTGAAAGTAAGAGAAATGACTGGACCCTAAAATGTGAATTTCCAGCATGGCAATATTATGGCTCTTTAGGTTTCGACTGTATCAGGGATTTGACCATGATGAAACCCATCACTGTTGGGGGCCATTAATCTTAAATAGATTATTTAATTATTTCGTAGATACATCATATAAAGAACTATTGTCAAGGCCTTTGTGCAGCTGACAAGCAGTGGGTCTAGACAATATTGTTTTTCCCAGACTTGGCATTGTCTCAACCTTACATAAAATATGAACCCAATTTAACGGAGTCTTTCATACCACGAAAGTTTGCAATAAGATGGATTTTCGTACTATGAGGCTTGCAATAGCTGTTGATGTACAAGAAAAATTAGACAAAAATAATCCTTAATGCACATGTCAGTGAGATGCAAAAGTGGACATACATGAGTTTTCTTCACTTTAGAGGTGAATTCGCACAACAGTTTTCAATGTTTCAACAGAAACATCTGTTGAACCAAATTCATTTTGATATATTATACTTTGCAATAGATTAAACTTTCATTTATGTTAATATAGTTTTGGTTCAAGAGGTGTTTTGGTGAAATTTTAAATATGTTGTGCGAATTCGCCCTTGAATAACAACAAAAAATATGTCCACTTTTGCATGTCATTAACATGTGCATTATGGATACCGGTAATTCTTTAACACTTGTGTCAATAACATTGAGATAACCATGCGTTTATTACACGTTTTAGCACCGATATGTGAAATCACATAACCGTCAAGTGCGGATGTCATTTGGGAGATTCCATTTCACAAGTCGGATGAGGAAAGAAACGTCTGCTTTCATACTAGTAGCAATCGAATAACACAAACAAATAAATTACAAGATGAAATTTATTTCTCAAGTTTAACTGTTGTTTTCATGGTTAAATTGATTAACAAAGCCACGCAAATAGACATATATCCTCGTAATTTTCACACAGCTGACAGTATCACTCCCCATTTGAGAGACCACATAAACTCGTCCACTGACATTGGCACGATGCCAACCGAGACGGGAGCATAAGTGGACAAGTTTTTTTTTCAAGAAAGGTTGTCAAAGTTTAAAATATGTTTTCAACCTTTCATTGTAATCTTGGTTGATAATCAATTTAAGTAGTGCAATAGAATAGAAGTAATGTTTTCATAGGCGCGCTCAATGTTTATTTTATGCATGGTTAGTGTGGAGAAATTTATAAATTTTAGGGCGTGAGCTTCGCCCTTGCTCTAAAATATAAACTTTCCAACACTAACCCTGCGTAAAGTAACCATTGAACCTGCCTATGAAACAATTATTTCTTAATTTTTCTTGAACATAAGCAGCTATTATTTTTACTATACAATACATAAAAGTTGTTAAATGTAGTTTTCTAATGCAACCCTTCTAGTATGGGAATACATCTTATAACAGGTAGTCCACGCTTGTGTGTAATAGTTTTAGGTTCATGTTCAAAGAAACACTTGAGCGTAAATGAAGTGGGGAAAATGATACAGCAATATTACAACAGTAATTCTGTTTTGCTATGATAGACCTGTACATCAAAATGTTAGCTGGATGGCACCTTTGTTTATCTACTTGAACGAATCTATTTGTCTGCTCCGGTATAATGTTTAGTTACATTCCAAATTGTCACCTGCCAAAATGTAACCCACTAATAAATGGAAATGTACAAGTAATTAGATGTCGATTCTTCAGATGTATTTATTTTCCGTTGTCTCGAAGCACAACAGCCTTGTGAGTAAAGGATAGGAGGTGGATACTGGATTTTCACCTGACGTTAGATGGGCTGCGTGGCTCTTCATGTCTTCGAATAGACTGGATGAGTCTCTATTTCATATGTACTATTTAATAATAATAAAATGATCTTTAATAAATATATACGTTTGATGAATAAATAAATAGAATGAAAAAAAAAAAAATGAAAAAATTATATTTAAAATAGAGACTGGACGATTTGATGGGTTTCGTCATGTAAAGATTCCATCTGGAGGCGTGGTTAGTCTGGACGATTGACATGTTTTTACCTTCGGTCGCAACATTTGTATCAATTTCATTCTAACGCCATACTGTGACGTCTCGGCAGTAACGTCATTCCCATTGTTGAGGTCATGGTAGTAACGTCATTCTCATTGTTGACGTCACATGAACGCATTGCTTCCAGCGTGCGTATATGAACGAACCAATCAAATCCTTTGAGTTGGGGGCGGGGTCAGAATACGGAGTTTTTATTGGTGACAAAAAATGAACAGTATATTGTGCATTTTTTCTTGCAAAGTTAGCTCCCTTGTGACGTTCCGTCCAGTCCCTGTTTCAAGCATTTCTTAATAGGCAGAGTTACTTCCTCTTGTTTGCCGTTTAAAATACATTATGAAACAGGGGCTGGATCCAGTCTAGTCTTCGAATCGTCAAGAATGTTTTCTTTTGTCAGCGATCTCTACAAGATCACAGGGCCTAAATGCTCCGACGTTTTTCGGCGCAAATCTTAACGTGCCCGATTTCTAAATCGTGCACCGTGTCTTTCGATGCAAATTGCCAGGGGTGATATTAGTCCGGTAGCCACTCGCGAGAACATGTCATTCCGTAGCACCCCCCGCGTAGATTTTGTTTGACTTCTTTTTCATGAAGATCAACATCTCCCGGTCAGTTAAATACCTGATGTAGATATCTACGGTGGTGCCTAAGGTTGCTACATGCAATTGTTTGATGCTGACTGGTTTTGAAAAATTGAAAACCGGAATGGGGGTAGGGGTAATGCAGCCCTCATATTTTTATTACCCCTGCGTTTCGCGATCTGAAACTTACACAAATTTACCTCCGAATAATGACCTTTCAGATAAAATAGTCCAAATTTCTCTAGCTAATATAGCCACGTCATAGTGACGTCATAAGCTCAAGAAGCCTTTGTCCCATGAATTTTGGGAAATATTTTCTCCGATTTTCTCTGTTTCTTTCGCAGTAATCCATTCTTGATGATATTTGACATATAATCTTGAAAGATATATGTCTACCGTTTGATTCTAGACCAGATACGTCTTTCTACTAAGTCCCGTTTGACTTCAGCATGGATTCATATAGATGTTATCCGGTCATGACACCATTAAATCCAAATGGGGGTAGGGGAGATTACCCTGCCATATTTTCTTTAGTTCGCGGTTTATCATACTGAAATGCTCCATGCATTGCTTCTGGATATCGACCTGAAAGATAGAGTAATCAGACTTCCGGTAACTGCTTCAGTTTCGTCGCTATGACGTCATGAATCTAGAAATTGTATTTTTTCCTTTATTTGTGTCTGATTATCGCGCCTCGTTTTTTTTTTTTTCTTTCTTTATTTCTGTAAAATGTTCCGCTTATATCTGGATAATGTTTCAAAGGGTTTCATTTGAACCAAGTGTTGTACAGAAGTAAATTAATATAATTTTGTGGGTGACAAACTAATAATCTGGCCTGAAATAAGACAGAAAAACAAAATCTGATTGAGTGTGTCCCACAAAAATCGGGGTTAGTTGGAATTCCTCATGTCTCTTGTCGACTCAAGGTTATATTGTGAAAACTTGGATTATAATAAATTTTGCATCGGTATACGTAACTTTAAGACAATCACAGTAAGGGATTGGGAGGAAACATTAATTGTAATGAATAAGAAACGACTTTATTACTGGAGGTGGTCTGTTTGCTCAATCTTGTTTGCAATAAAATATGGGTAGAATCGAAATGGCGACCGTGTTGGGATGGTCTGATATCTCGGTAAACTAAGGTGGTATAGGGGCCGTGAGGATACTTCATAGTCTCCACATGAACAGCTACAATAAAGGCGCGGCCGAAATACTTCGGCTACGTTCGAGAATCCACCTCATTCTTGGGTCTGAATGTGAGGTGCCGAGGGAAGCCGAGTCACATGGTGGCCTTTTAGTTGCCAGACGTCGTCAAATTTTCCCACCTTTCTGCATATCGCTCCAATGTATTACCTGTATATGGTAGGTATCTGATGCTGGACTGTTAGTCTCCGAGGCCCGCTCCCTGTACATGGCATTCGACAAATATGTGTAGGTTTATTATTTTGGAGGGAAATTTAAGCCGTACGACGTCGGGCATTACAGGTTAGTTTTTCAGGGTATTCTTGCATTCACCATGTCTACCCCATGCTGAGACATTTACGCCATCAGGTGTCCTCGATGCTCATCCATTAACAACAAACGAGTTATTTGTTTGAGCTGATCTGTCATCACAGCGTCCGAGCTAGTGTATCTAAATCCGCTTAGCCGGTGCTAGGGGCCGTGTGGATACTTCATATTCTTCACATGAACATCTCCAATAACAGCGCGGCTGAGATACCAAGGCTAAGTCCACCGTATTCTCGGTTCTGAGGTCTGAATGTGAGATGTCGAGAAAAGCTTGTGGTTGAGTCATATAGTTGCTTTTTAGCCGCCAGATCTCAGTTTGTGTCACCTCTTGTATATCGCTCCAATTAATCACATATATACATCTCATTTTGCCGAGACTGGCCTGATATTTGCAAAAATGGACAGAAGAGGGATGCGCAAATACCTGACGGCAAGATAACACAGCCTTACAATGCCACTAGATTTTAGTTAATTTTTTGTTTTTGGCTATAACGTCTGAGGCTGTTCAATCTGATTAAAATTAAATCCTGTCTGCTCCCCCATTTGGATATGTCGCTTGAAGGATCTAACAGGCTTGCAGTAACTCGAGTGACAACCAATCCTGAGAACACTTCATAGTGCTTTGAAGGGAACATTAATGACAGAGAAATTTTGGTTGGCTCAGTCGACTTAGACACTGCGCTGGCGGTTTCATGTTTCCGCGGTCCCGACATTGTGGCACCATAATACGTGGTAGATATATAGACTGGTCTTTGGTGTAAACGTTAGGGTGAGCGGACACTGTGACCCTATCTCCCCTCCCCGACTGCAAGTGGACTAGTCCAGATGCGACCATGATGCCATACAGGGGCGGCGGAAGCGGGGGGAGGGGGGGGGCTGCAGCCCCCTCAGTTTGGAAAGGGTCGGTGGGGGCTCAGCCCCCCAGTTTCAACAAAAGCTGGGTGACTTTTTCATGATTTTGGTCCTAATGTGACCAGATATACAGGCCGGGATTTTTTCCCCGCAGCGCTACGCGCAGCCTTGTAGGCTAGGTTTTCACGGAGCGGCGAATTTGCACTGGAGGGGCACGTTGATGTTTGGTTTAAAGTGCTCTGATTTGCTCATTCTTCTGTTCCGTTCGCAATGACCAATAACTGTTTTAGATGTTAATTTACATAGAAATTGCATTAGCTTTATTGGACGATTAGCTGATTATCAAATTTAGAAATCAAAATTGCGTTCATATTATTTCTTTTTTGTGTTCACATATTTCTCTTCAAACGTGTCAGAGCTCTCCAACTCTCTGCTGAGATGTTAATTTCTTTGAGATCACTGCGTATAATTCGAATTTTGGAAAGGAAAAATTCTTTTTTTACATTCAAAAGTTATCAACTCAACTTTTCTTTTAAATGACGAGATAAATCACAAAAACAATCTCAAAATGCAGTTGATTATATAGTGATGATATGTCGTTTTATATGCCAGAAATCGGTCAGAATGCGTCTACAGCCATCTAGGAGCGCGGAGCTTCCCGGGCCTAGGCGGCCCCTGGACCCTCGCCTAAATTGGTATGATAGTCGAGCCCCCCCACCTTTTGAGAGCTTCCGCCGCCGCTGCCATAGTGCTATTAAATATTCATGGTAAGGGCGCTTAGAACACCAAATTCAATTGTAATACTTAATATTCTATATAGCGACATGTACGATTGTAGAGAATTGATAGAATATTAATTTATTAAGATTGGGGGTTGTTTGGATATCATGTGTTTTCACATAGTGTTCAAATGAACAACGCATTCAGAGCGTGACTGATTTCGGAGTTTATGTATAGAACATCATTATGTCTTGCTGACATCGAAAACTGTTTTTTTGTATTTATTTTATACACATTGAAATTGAGGCTAACTGTCATAGGAAATAGGTCTTGGGATTATTGAAGCGGAATTTCGTTATGGACTGCGGCTGATTATTGAATCTTGATATCGGATCTGACACTTGCGAATGATATAACTATTGTATTGACAAATTCATATATATTGGATCTTTTCGTATTTTTTTTCAATTGCCTTTTTATACAAAAGGAAGGCATTGGAATGCTTGTTTTTGTTTGTCAATATCAATTAAGCATCACAGTGTAATAGAACGTTTCCATAATGTATATCTAGCTTCGAGAATGAAACCAAAGAAACTGACAAGTATCCATTTTCGAATGAGATATATTTATCGAATTAATTTATATGAACTGAGGTACACATTTTTCTTTGATTTGGATGTTATACGAATTAGGTATTTGGATTATACACGTTGGGTGGGCACGGGTTTCTGTTGCTTCAATGTATTTTGTCTCACTTCATGCATCATATTTGAAAATAATTTGATGGGATCTGCCTTTCGTCTTCTCTCAATACTTTCTGGCCTGAATCCATTCCTTTCATTTCATGTAACATTCATTCATTTCATCTAGCAAGTTAACTGGTTTTCTCTAATTAGATATGGAAACATTGGTGAGATTAGAAAAGTTGAATCCATCTTCTTTCTGCATGTCCATAATTTCGACATGGCACTGATGGAGTTAACAAATGCAAGCGGCAACTTTGTATAGACCTGTTCTTGGTTAATAATTGACCACAAGCTAGATTAATACATGCAAGCGGCAACTTCATGTAAAGTCGTTCTTGGATAAGAGTTGACCACTAGCAGCTAGTTGATAATCCTTAACCTAAGTCGAGCAGAGTTTAACATGTGTGAAACATATTAAACACATACCATAATTAAACGTAACATTAAACGGGCGGTGAGAAACGAAGCCGGCGTACTGACAAGAAGTCATATTACCCCATCGACAAATATACTGACTGCATATTTCTAAAAAAACATCACAAGAACCAAAAGTGACCCCTGTGATGATTTTTATCTCAACCCCGCTTTTATTGTGACTGTTCATGTGGATATATTGAATGACATGACCACGCGGCCCCTAACACTGACTTGGGCGGTATTAGATACAAATATTTCAGAGCGACGATATATATAGCCCTGTAACACTGACTATGATATAAAGAATATACACGAGAGTTCAAAACAGACATTACAGAGACTTCATTCCAGAAGTATTGGAAGTTTGATTTCTTGTTTTGCTCAACTAGTATCCAACCACAAAGTGTTAAAAGCTTGAGCTCTCTAGACCCAAGTGTGAAGAAGATATCGAAGCATAATCACCCCTACCCCCATTCCTTGTTTGTTTTTGTGTTACTTCGAGAGCATTGGGAGAAGGCATCATGCGACCTTACTCATTATCGTAGACGTCAACACCCCGTTCCAAGTAAGTCATGCATTCGTGGTGTTGAATGCACACATCACGCAAAAGCTAACAGGGTAACAATACAGCGTTGGAAAATACTTGGAAAGGTCCAGAAAAAATACTTCCATGGTGATAATAACGACATAGTGACACCAACATTGAAGATAATCGGAATCGGATTGCTTTATCTGAATGATCCGTACACAGACTAAATATGTGTTAAATTTCATTGCGTTAGGATCGGGGAGAAATAAAATATTAGAACGTAATCACCCCTACCCCTATTTCGGCTTCATATTTCTCATGCTCTGGTGCCATTAAACATGGTTATGTTGCATCCATGAAGTGCATATTAGATGGTTACACCAGGTCTAGAATTAACGAAGAGAGGATTATCTTTCACAAATACAAATCAGGCAGAATGCAAAAAGAGTTTCTGCAACTGCAAAACAAAAAATTTAGTCTCATTTCTAAAAAAAAATCGAGGAAAAATGTACCCTCCATGTTATGACGTCATCTTGACGTAATAAACGTAAAAGGCGTAACTTGGATTACGTTATCTAATAGAACATTATTCAGAGGGCAGGTATGCGAAGTTACAGAAAGTTTAGTGCAAGAATAAAAAAGATATACGTTCATAAATATCCCTACCCCCATCTTAGAGTTAATTTTGTCTTGTTCAGACAGCGGTGAAGAAATGCATGCTGTGACCTTAGGCACCACCGTAGATGCCTACAGCAGGTCTAGAACTGACCAGCAGATGATACTCGTTCATAAACAGTGGTCAAACTAAATCTACGCGGGGGGTGCTACGAAAACCTTATTTAGACCCCTTTTTGCGATTTGGCTACCGGACTATATTAAAGAAAGATGAATATCTGTCGATTCTCACGGAAGTAAGATCATAACTGCTCGCGTGTAAGATTGGAAGTACGAAACATGCGTATGGGTGAATGACATCGAAGGTATTAGTTCTATACCTTCGCTTATATCGCCATCAGAAAATCTAATTACTTCTGTTGAACACTTCTTATGGCTGCAATCAGATTTCCCAGATCCGCATGCTTCTTCCGATGTAAAAACATTCGAGTGGTTTTGGGAAAACGTTAAACCAAAATTTGGTTCTGCATGCCATCGTCTGCATTGAACCAACATGGGGTATATAGCTAAGAACATTTATATGTGGTGCTACTTAGAATCAATTTATGGTTGCAGCAGTTACATCCCATTCTGGACAGCTCATATTTGCGAAATCAGTTCGTCACAGAAAAAAAATTATGTTTATTACCTTACTCGCCACACTATCGGAAAGTTTCTTCTGTCACTGACGAAGACAGATTCAGATTCGTTTATTGGCGCAAACACAAATCACATTGGTTAAGGCCAGTAACAGTATACATGAACAAGTGTATGATTTTACATGGCTCAACATGAATACTTATATAAGACATGTCGGTGATCGTATCGGTACATAGAAGAAAACAGCGCACCCCAGACCTATCAAGAACCCTGGGGCCGATAGTACCTTACAATTGTTCAGATGATATTAGAAGATACCGCAGTGTACTTCATAATGTTCTTTCGGACGCAATATTAGAGTTAACTTTGGCATAATCCGATACTCACTAAACTGCGGTAAGTCTGTTTAGACTTTAAATGATTACCAATGCTACCAGACGAGATCTGTATACGTCGCGTGGACACGTCTAAAGTACACAATAAGTACGATCGCCTCCGATAAGCATAATATTGACATACAGAAGGTATAAAAGAGATGTGACAAACGTTACTTCGGTAATAGAATACTACGTACCCGCAAAACCCATTACTTTCTTCACCTTATATATTGAAATAGACTATAGTTGTAACGGAAGCTGTTATCGCGATATGTTAATAAGCACCTGTCAAAACCTGTGTGCAGACGAAAGAGGACAGGCCAGTACGTTGATAGCCAGCTCAGAACGCACGGAGTACAAAATGGCACCGAAAGAAGAGAAAATGTACGTAAATTTGAAGACACTTCCAGATTTCACAAAGCTGAGAAACAGAGTTCAGGATGTTGTTGAATCGAGCTCTTGGTGGGAGATGTATGGCATAGACTGGATGATCGTTTTGACAGCCCTTATGGCATTGCCTGTTAGTTTGCTACTTCTTCGTGATGACTCGGTTGTCAGTACTGTTGCCGGTATGGCCATCCTGGGCTGTATTCATTCCGTTTTCTCCATAAAGGCTGGTCATGCCGCCGCCCACGGTGCCATGGCATTCTCCCCCCGATGGAATAAATTCTGGACATACGTATTCATTGAACTCGTCGGCTCGTTCTCTGCCCACCTTGGGTATACTGCCCACGTTCTAAGCCACCATCCCCACACCAACATCATCGGACTTGGAGATTCTGGTATGTGGAAAGTCCCTTTCCTACCAAGATATATATACATGTTTTTTGCGCCTCTGTTGCTGCCATTTCTCACGCCTTTCTTTGCACTGTCTAATTTATGGCAAGTCGGTGCGAAAAAGCTAATGTACAGTGCTGTTGTGATATCTATAGGGCTGACTGTTAACTTTTGGCTGCTGATGAACATATCCGGCTTCTCCTTTCTTGGGGCAGTGCTTGTCACCTTTGCTAGTCGAGCAGTACTCTCCATCCCCTATATACACGTGAATATATTCCAGCACATTGGTTTACCAATGTACTCTCAAGAGAATCGACCAAAGAGGATATATCAGATGTCAACGGCCGTTCTGAATTTACCGAGACATCCAATATTGGACTGGTGTTTTGGACACTCCATTATCAGTTGTCATGTGGAACATCACCTCTTCCCGAAGCTTTCTGACAATATGTGTCTGAAAATTAAACCGTTAGTCCGCCAGTTCATTCGAGACAACGGCCTACCATACAAAGAAGACACGTATGCAAACCGACTTCACCTGTTTCTCAACAACTACAAGGAACTAATGGTTGATGCACCACCAATCACACATTTCATTGGAATTCAGTGATCATGAAGACGGCCATTCTCTGAGACGAGAATTCTGATACCAAAGGTTTTTTTCAATTTGTGATATAGGAGTTCAGCTCTCTTGCATACTTTCTGATCGATATAGCATTTGGAACTAATCTAGCATCACCTGGCGTAACGTATATCGAAAACTGAACAATGTGAATATTATAATATTGATCAGTGTACACTGGGCAATGTCTTCGTGAGGAACATCTTCAATACGTAACTCTGATGCCACTGAACGCGTGTTATATCCCAGGCTTTCGAATTTTCCTCGCTGCAACCATGCACCGTGATCGAAAACTATAGCTGCAGCAGTAAGACTTGTCCGAAATTTCATGTGATCATGGTGACGTTGTCAATTCCTATTGTTTGAAGTTGACATTGCGGGAAAACGGGTGAAGATGGTCAATCGAAATAAAAATTATCGACGATGCTGCCCGTTGTCGAGAAATTGAAAAGTTTACCAACGACTGGGTAATGTCGACGTGAATTTCAGTAAGAAAAGAACACTTCCGGACCTTTGAACTGTGTAGTTTGTGCAGATTAACTCTCAGAAGTGAAAATGGCATTGAAAATCATTCAGATCACCTTGAAATAATTTGGATTATCTGGGTCATCTACGTTCGCAAAAAATCCTTGGAGATCAGTTGAAACAACAAACCCATCTACACTGTCATCTGTAATTGGATATCGTCTAGGCTGTGCTCGGACTGCAGATGCCCGAAGTACACCAAATGCCATTCTCTCATATAGACGAAATATTTTCATGGTGATCCTGACATACGTAGATAACATTAGTTCTCCAAATAATTTCAAGGATATTCCGGCAGATATAAAGATGACCCAAGTAGCTCTGAATGATTTTCGAGATTATCCCAAGGTTATTCTCTTGTATGCAGATGTTCTCGGTGTTCCAAATACATATGTCCCTTCACTAGTGTAGGTATATTCTAAATCCAAGATTAAGCCGTAACTCAAATGAGTTCTCGAGCCATTGGCTCGTATATTTTATCCTCCTAGTTGGTTTTGAATTGGCATGTCCATATCCGAAAACAACGTTTTTTTTCTTTCTCGACCAATGTGTCAAAGGTGTAGTTTGGCCAGCTATGAAATTCCTACCAGTAAAAACATATCTCGCAGTGGATTGGCGGAAATAGCTGACTGCCTGGGCTTGCTGATCGGCGCATAGAAAATTTAGACGTTTAGGTTACCACAGAGCGCTGTGCCGGCACCATTGCATCCATACCCGGTGACTGGTTGGTTATAACCCAAACTTGTTGCATAGCATGTGATTGATATATTATGTGCCATTTTTTATTATTTTATACAGAGAATATGCTTGTGCTTCCATGATGGTTCTGTGCTATAGTGATCTCGTTGAGTTTCATCTGATTTTTATTCGTGCAATGGTCAGTTTCCTTTCTGGAAAAGTCACATAATGTTGAGAAGATACATATCTTAGAGCGTGATGATGCCAATTCAATGCAAAAAAAATACATTTTTCCTGTACTGTGATATTTAGTTGTCTGCGCGTTTATTTCTCTCCGTATACCTGGATATATGTCGAATAAATATTATATGAGTAAAACTGATTCTACTATGCTATTATCGGCGCGTTAAATTGCAGTGCCTGTATTAAACGTGTGTGTTGATTTAATATTATTTTTAGTCTGTGTAAATATATATGCATGGCCTTGAACATTGGATCTGGGTCATTTATGAGGTCTCAGGTGAAAAACTGTGACATCCATATAATTAAGAGGTGCCCACTCTCACATGCAATGCGAGGAAGAGTGAGATTACCATGTATAGGGACAGAATTTACCTCATTAAATGATACGGTTCAACCAATGAGCTTATTTTCAAGCATTGCTCCTCGTACCAATAGTAGATATGACGTAAACTAGGCAAATATATAACCCACATGCTTAGGAAACCTTTGTGAAGATTTATCTCTATTAAACAGCCTCGATCAGGAACTCGTTTCTCAAGTTCGCAAAGAGACCTATTTGGAGGGCACACCCATCATCTCCCTACAGCTTGGAGGAAATGAAGTGCACACGCAGAAGATTATTGTGGTGAATTAGACAAACCACGAATGTTCTAGATGTGGCGGGATACATTGCTTATAAATGCAGAATGTGGAATACTATAGTGGCTGGAACTGAAAATCTTTTAGCACCGTTGTGTCATCTCTCATTAATGCACAAAATTTAACAAATTATGATTTAGTTCCAGTAAAAGAATAGTTTATGTATCGTCACCTCCAGCCCCATATTTACATCTTCACAAGTCCAGGTCAATCCCAAATCCTCGCAGAGGGGTTTATTTTATCCTAACGATCGATACACTGGCTCGCGAGGATGGATATATATCTCGCACTTTTTATTACTCATTGAAGAACATATATATTTGCAAGTCTAAACACAGATTTTTTGTGTGGACGAACACGGAAAGTCAATTCGGGTCCACAAGAAAACGACGTAGTCCGTTGACCTGTACCACATATGATATCAACAAAACAGCAATCAGCTGTTTCATGGCATATAGTTCATATGTAATAGCCCTCGATCCAGATGACGTATCATTCCTCGTGTCATTCCATGATGCATGGTACTTTTATGGCAACTATGAATTCACAATAATGTATTACAAACAAACCATGGCTTATATGTGTAAATACTAGGTGTCTGCAGTGGTGCCGTAACAGGCTTGTTGCCCCGAATTATTCAAAATATTGCGGATAAAAAGAAGTTTCCTGATCAGGCAGGTGCCAATACCCATTGCCAATCGAACCATCATCGTTAGAATTGATATTTGATCATTAGATATTTTATTTTTCCAATAAGTGTAGAACCAAATTTTCAGGTTAAAATAAGTACCGGTCACCAATCAGGTAGCATTGCAAGCAAAGATGTTCAAATTGAAATGTTGGTACAAGCCTTAAACAAGCTTCTATTAAACTGCGACTATACCTAATTAACGAAATAATCGATAAACATATAATATTCTAATCTATGATAGCTCGAACTGTGTGTTTGAAGAAAATCAGACAGAATCAGTTTGTCTGCCTGTCGAATGTTACAACAATTGGAAATAAATATATCAACTTGGTTTGCGTTATCACATTGGATACTCTGTTATCTTCATGTGCGCCAGTTCTTCGACATTTTCAAAAGACACCATGCATGTCCTGTTCTAAAATGCCCAGATCAACTACATTTGTGTTTATTGATACTTTCTGCTGTATATTTGTATTGAATTTTTTTTATACGAACTCCACATTTGATTTTCGGCTACAACATTGATGTTATTGGTTAATTCGAGAGTGGAAACAGTCCAATTCTCCCCTGTTCTAAGTTTGAATCCTTCTATTATAGCCCAGACCTAGTCCAGACCTATAATATTCGGCATCACAGCTTCGATCGACTTACAGAACAGGGACATAGAAGGTCTGTGAACAATTGCTGATGTTTACTAGATCTTTCTTTCTAGCCACATTGCTCAGTTCGACCTAAGTCATCATTTGTTGACAGGTGATGGGGTCATTGAACGGTCCAAATCACGGCCCGAGTTGTCAATTAGAGTATCAGAGTAAAGGAGTTCTTGACGTGTCCTTTCGTTTAGTGTCCTACAATCGATACACCATCTCGCATCCTCATCCTCGTTGACTAGCTATAGAACTGTATCTGAAGACCAGTCTGATGTTGAACGTGAAATTACATCATATTTGACAATCTTCTTTAGATGCAGTTCCTCCTGGTATAGGCGTCATATCCGACATTCAATATTCCGCCGTCATCCACAAAAGAATTTCCACGTCTATAATCGAAATGCCTCTTTCGTGCGACAGTTATCGTCGATTCGAAATATGCATAAAATGAAAATTTGAAAAAAAACACAAGACGATTTGCTGCAACAGAAGAGCATTTATCAGTTCACAATGACAGAGTGACATCATGATTTTCTTTATATAAAATTATCCCTGAACAGTATTCTTTAGCGAAATGAATTTCCAAGTCGTTTTCTAGAGTATGATACCGGCTGTTCAATTGAACACCATGGATATGCAAAGCACATGATATTCAGACGATTCCTAGCAGGATAAAATTAGGTCGGCGTTATGTGCATTTTGTGGTCAACTTTTTACAAACCAGGAACCCACTATTTAATGAGGATGGCACGTTATGGATCATTGGAGAGCGACTTTGCCGATACTAGCCCTTAATTAGCAAATCCGTATCCACCATACTGTATACCAGGTTTAAACAATTCTTCCAGTTACGGGTTCGCTGCTATTGCTGCTAGAAGTCTGAATATATGCAGACTCCGCAGACATCCTAGAAAGGTGCTACAGGAAGCTCGCTCGAACAATATTATCCATACTCAACAAATCAGTTTGTATGTACTAGGCACGGTAACTAAGAGAGTAACTGCTAACACATGACTTAGATAATTGGTAAAGCCGGGGATATGCGGCCACCTGCTTCTACACAGTGCATTACCAGTACACTGTAAAATGAGGTGTTAAGTTATTGAACGCCTAAATTGTAATTACAAGCGTCTAGTCCGTCATTCATAATCCAGCCGTCGTCCATTAGAGAATATCCGCGTCCATATTCCAAAGACCTATTCCATATCCATATAACAGTATTAGCACCAAATTCAAAAAAGACAATCATAGTATACATAAACATAGGCTAGTTTCCTGCAAGAGAGAAGCGGTCAACAGTTTTCAATGATGCCAACAAGACATCATGATGTTCCAAAAATATCAAATCCGTATCGCTGATCAGTATTCTTAATCCATAATAATCGTTCTAAAGTCGTTATCTAGAGAATGGTGTATCTCAGTCACGCTTTGATTGTGACTGTTCATTTGAGCACCATGAGGATCTTGAAGTACATGGGTTCATACGGCCCCTAGCCCCGGGTTAAGCGGAATTAGACACAAGTTACGAAACGTAGCGCCATAGATCTTACACGCTACGTTCGTATTTTGCTATCAGCATGCGATATGTATCGCCAAATTTGAGAAACTTTGAGTGGAGGCGCTTGGTGGAATAGCCCTGTTTTATAAGTTTCTGCAACAATGTTTTTGTGACGTTGATTAAAATCATCACATTTAACACAGGATCTAGCAAATGCTACTAAGCGAGATGTGTATACGCCATATGCAGGTCCCACTGGAATATTACTATCCAAAAAGGGATAGTTTACGATGTCGAAATTGTAATCATCTCTTTTGTCATAAAGTCGACGAGAGAGAATGCCCGCTTCATTTTTATAGAGATAGAGATCTAAATAAGATGTGCCTGTAGGGCTATCTGTAGTTTCCTTCAAATCCAGTGAAGGTGGATATATATCCTTCACTGCGTCCTTTATATAGCGATTATCCACAGCGAGAAGATCGTCTATATAGCGTTTGGTGAATGAGAAGGAACGGGCTTTGAATGGATCGGTTTTTGAAAGCGCCTGCATATAGTCATACTCATAAGAGAACAGATACAGGTCAGCCAACAGGGGTGCACAATTAGTACCCATTGGAATACCTATATGCTGCTGATATATTGTGTTGCCAGATTTCACATAGATATTTTTAATGAGAAATTCAAGCAACTCTATAAACAAAGAAACATCCCATGAATGATATCTCTTGTATGTAGTCGAGCTAAAGAATGCTTTTTTATGGCTTCCGACATTAATATATCTACGATCAGTTTTCTTGAACACAGATACTATTAATGAACTTAGACGGTCAATAAGGTCCTGATGAGGGATTGTAGTATAGAGAGTCGAGAAATCGCATGTGGATACATGTCTGTACGGTATGTGACCTTTAGCATCAAGTTCTTCCGTAAGACATTTTGAGTTTTTCAATATCCACATACATTCAACGCCAGAGTTTTTAGAAATAATGGCGCAATACCTTTCCAAAATGCTTTTACCTCCTGAAGGGCCCTCGTCAATAGGGTTGAAAGAAGCTTGGTGGTGCAGCTTCTAGAACCAGCTATGAATCTAGCTTTGTATGGTGATTTATGTATTTTGGGAGTCCAGTATATATTTGGTATGTCATTATGATTGGTTGGAAGACAAATACCTCTTGCCCTGAGAAACTTGTTGTGATTGTTAAATAAATCTTCCAGAGTAAATGCAGTTTGGGAGTAAGTAGACGTATTTGATGAAGATATGTCTACACTCAATTCTTTAACCAGCACCTGGTAATAGTAATATTTACATATGAATATTAAATTATTCGGAGCTTTGTATGACGAATTTACTCTGGAGATTTGCTAGAACTTCTTGCGAATTGAGGTTTCTCAGTACTTGTTTTGCTTGGGGAAGAGTACTTCTGTCAATATGGCGGATTGTTTCAACGACCTTGCTCTTGGTGAGGTCCAGCCAATCAGCGAGTACTGTAGGTTCAACTTTTTCTCGCTTAGACCAATCAATAACGTAGTGTTCTAATGCAGACAGGACTATCTTCTGGTCGGCCTTCAGATTTATTCTTCTTGGCTCTCTATATTTAGGTCCTTTCATCAGGAGTAATTTCAGATCCTTATCACTCACCACATCAAGGTCACCAGTCACAATATGTTTGCATGGTGTATAGATAAGTTCGACAATTCACAATCACAACTATAGCCTCCTGACGTGTATAAGTTCCAGTCAAACTCCTTGACAGCATTGGAGTAATTGAATATTATGCAAGGAGGTTCTGTGAACTTGAAATAGTTTGGTACAGCGTTGCGTACCTCTGGATCATTCAGGATTCGAGGTAAATTAATGATGTCCAGTCCTTTATCTAAGTAGTTCAGTTTCAAGAAAAGCCGATCTTGAGATGTTTCGATTATGTTCACTGGACGATACAACCGAAAATACGCTATATCTTGACATACTTTACTGATTTTTGATGGTATTATATTTTCCTGAAGACGCAGATTGCTGTATATCTCTGGCTATTTGATTTAAAGCTCTCAGAGGTAACGCATACAGAACTGTACGTAAGCTATGTATACTATTGGGTGCGTTAGTTAAACCCACTAAGTAATTAAAAGTGATATGATCGTGAATCATCGAACTATTAAACTTTCGCCAACCATGGCTGCGTTGTCTCCGTTGATGGGGTTTAAATAGTTGTGTAATGTTGGATATATTTGAGCGGCGGTTTGTAGCATTGCCGAACCCACTGACATTATCATTTAAACCAAACGGAAACACTGACCCAAGTTCCAGCATCCAGAATAATTCCCGCTCTCGGATTTTTCTCTCAAATCCAGAGGGGGGATTCTTAGTAGATGGGTAGACGACGTCTATGATCTGAATACTAAAGTTATCCCAGCCATGGTCAGGTCCAGAAAAATGCCTACCTATAAGCAATTGCTTTTTCCTAACGGATTTGTGTGACCGTTCACCCTAAGATGGAGTCTTTGGGTGGTATTGCCAACATACTGTTGACCACACTTCTTACGAAACTAAATAAATACAGTTTGTAGTAGAACAACTAAGATCAACATACGAGTTAACAGAATATGAGTTACCAGTTAACCTTGGAACTAAATGAAGCTGACGTATTAAAGAGTGGACACGTGAGACATCCACGATGTCCACACTTGAAAATTTGAAACTGTACATGTAGAAATTCGGTGCTAAACAATCATCAAGCGCAATCAAGGTTTGATGTCTTGGCCTTGCTTTGCTGTCGAAATATATCTGTCATTTGGATTGAAAAAGGTCTTAGTGCATTTCGAACTATTAGAGACTCGGCCGAGAAACCTGCACTAAGGTTCTCGAGTCTGTCATAATATTATTTCTTTGTATTGTATCCATTATGAGTGTTGGGTGTGCAGGGGCCCGGCCTCGGGACAACTTGTCCACCAGCAGAATCCAGGCATACACAGGTTAAAATTACAAGCGTCTGGTCCGTCATTCATAATTCAGCCGTCGTCCATTAGAGAATATCGCGTCCATAATCCAAGACCTATTCCATATTCCATATAACAGTATTAGCACCAAATTCAAAAAGACAATCATAGTATACATAAACATAGGCTTGTTTCCTGCAAGAGAGAAGCGGTCAACAGTTTTCAATGATGCCGGCAAGACATCATGATGTGCCAAAAATATCAAATCCGTATCGCTGATCAGTATTCTTAATCCATAATATTCGTTGTAAAGTCGTCATCTAAAGAATGATGTATCTCAGTCACGCTTTGATTGTGACTGTTCATTTGAGCACCATGAGAATCTTGAAGTACATGGGTTCATACGGCCCCTATTTGGGTTAAGCGGAATTAGATTACAAGTTACGAAACGTAGCGCCATAGATCTTGCACGCTACGTTCGTATTTTGCTATCAGCATGCGATATCGCCAAATTTGAAAACTTTGAGTGGAGGCGCTTGGTGGAATAGCCCTGTTTTATAAGTTTCTGCAACAATGTTTTGTGACGTTGATTAAAATCATCACATTTAACACAGGATCTAGCAAATGCTACTAAGCGAGATATGTATACGCCATATGCAGTCCCACTGGAATATTACTATCCAGAAAGGGATAGTTTACGATGTCGAAATTGTAATCATCTCTTTTGTCATAAAGTCGACGAGAGAGAGAATGCCCGCTTCATTTTTATAGAGATAGAGATCTAAATAAGATGTGCCTGTAAGGCTATCTGTAGTTTCCTTCAAATCCAGTGAAGATGGATATATATCCCTCACTGCGTCATTTATTTAGCGATTATCCACAGCGAAAAGATCGTCTATATAGCGTTTGGTGAATGAGAAGGAACGGGCTTTGAATGGATCGGGTTTTGAAAGCGCCTGCATATAGTCATATTCATAAGAGAACAGATACAGGTCAGCCAACAGGGGTGCAC
Source organism: Hanleya hanleyi (assembly GCA_036873755.1). Taxonomy (NCBI): domain Eukaryota; kingdom Metazoa; phylum Mollusca; class Polyplacophora; order Lepidopleurida; family Hanleyidae; genus Hanleya; species Hanleya hanleyi. The sequence continues at coordinate 63,202 of JAVTVY010044411.1, read as the reverse complement.
AATTAGTACCCATTGGAATACCTATATGCTGCTGATATATTGTGTTACCAAATTTCACATAGATATTTTTAATGAGAAATTCAAGCAACTCTATAAACAAAAAAACATCCCATGAATGATATCTCTTGTATGTAGTAGAGCTAAAGAATGCTTTATGGCTTCCGACATTAATATATCTACGATCAGTTTTCTTGAACACAGATACTATTAATGAACTTATACGGTCAATAAGGTCCTGATGAGGGATTGTAGTATAGAGAGTCGAGAAATCGCATGTGGATACATGTCTGTACTGTATGTGACCTTTAGCATCAAGTTCTTCCGTAAGACATTTTGAGTTTTTCAATATCCACATACATTCAACGCCAGAGTTCTTAGAAATAGTGGCGCAATACCTTTCCCAAAATGCTTTTACCTCCTGAAGGGCCCTCGTCAATAGGGTTGAAAGAAGCTTGGTGGTGCAGCTTCTAGAACCAGCTATGAATCTAGCTTTGTGTGGTGATTTATGCATTTTGGGAGTCCAGTATATTTTTGGTATGTCATTATGATTGGTTGGAAGACAAATACCTCTTGCCCTGAGAAACTTTTTGTGATTGTTAAATAAATCTTCCAGAGTAAATGCAGTTTGGGAGTAAGTAAGTAAGTTTTGCACTTATTGAACGCGTAATTGTGTTCAAATTGTTAACTTCCATGTTCAATTTTGAACTTTAGCATTCAAACCATTAACGCAGATATTCAAATGCAGAACGCATTATTGAACAATTTTAACACGCGTGTCAAAGTTGTGAACACTTATGTTAGATTTTAGAATGCTATTGTTCAAATTTTGGATACGCGTGTTGGAGTTGTTCAATAAGGATTATGCGTTCTGCATTTGAATATCTTCGTTAACGGTTTGAATACTAAAGTTCAAAATCGAACATGGAAGTTAACAAGTTGAACACAATTACGCGTTTAGTAAGTGTTACAATTTAGGCGTTCAATAACACCTCACTTTACAGTGTAGAGAATGAAAACATGTTGTTATATAGTTGCAGCGATCTAGGTCTTTCAAGTGCCCTCGAGTGTGACAGCATATTGGGTTCTCTGTTATCTTCATATGCGTCTGTTCTTCGACATTTTCGAAAATCATATGTCCTATTCTAAAATGCCCCAGATCAATTCCGTTAGTGTTTATTGTTACTTTCTACTGTATATTTGTATTGAACTATTTCATACAAACTTGACATTTGAAATCTTCCGGCTACAACATTAAGGCTATTGGTTAATAATCCGACAGTGGAAACAGTCCTATTTTTCAAGTTTGATTCATTTTATAATATGGATGTGAATCGTAGTCCAGAGCTCTAATATTCGGCATCAAAGCTTCAATCGACACACAGAACAGAGGCATAGAAGGCCAATGAACAATTGTTGATGTATAATAGAACTTTCGCAGTACGACCTAAATCATCATTTGTTGACAGGTGATGGGGTCGCTGAACAGTCCGACAAAACCCTATCCGAGTGTGCTCGTAAAGGCCATACCTTGTCAGAAATTAGTCTTCTTTCGATAATTTTTTGAAAGCCAGAAGTCATAATAAAAGAGGAAAGTAGCTGTAGTCTCTTGAGTGTATCTAAACAGTTCTCAATTAGAGAATAAGAGGAAAGGAGTTTTTGACATGTCCTTTTCGTTAAATGTCCTATAATCAATACACCATCTCACATTCCCATCGTCGTTGACTATAACTCTGTAGCTGAAGACCAGTCAGATGTTGAACGTTGTATCATATATATATGCCATGCTTGACAATCTTCTTTAGATGCAGTTGCTTCTGGTATAGGCGTCATATCCGACATTCAATATTCCGCCGTCGTCCACAAAAGAATTTCCGCGTCTATAATCGAATTGCCTTTTTCGTACGACAGCGTCAATTCGAAATATGCATAAAATAAAAAATTGAAAAAAACCCACAAGATGGTGTGCAACAGTGGAGCGTTCATCAGTTTTCAATGATGGCAACAAGACATCATGAGTTTCTGTACTATACAAAATCATTATCCCTGAACAGTATTGTTTATCGAAATGAATTTCCAAGTCGATTTCTAGAATATGATATCGACTGTTCAATTGAACACCATGGATATGCAAAGTACATGACACTAAGACGATCCTTAGCCCCAGATGTAGGGTAAAAGTAGGCCGGCGTTTACTCCATCAGACATCCATGATGCTCATCCATTAACATCAGATGAGTTGTTGAGCTGATCTGTCATCACAGCTCCAGAGCTGGCGTATCTAATTCCACTTAAGCCGGTGCTAGGGGCCGTGTGGATACTTCATAGTTTCCACATGGACAGCTGCAATAAAAGCGCGGCTGAGATACTAAGGCTACGTCGATATTCCTCCGTATTCTCGGGTCTGAATGTTGCGTGTCGACGAATTCTTTCCTGTAGGGTCATATGGTTGCTTTCAGTCGCCAGACGTCGTCAATTTTTCCCACCTCTTGCATATCGCTCCAATTTATGTGCATTTTGTGGTAAACTTTTTACAAACCAAGAAACTCACTATTTAATGGGGATGTCAAGTTACGGCTCATTGGAGAGCAACTTTGCCGATGCTAGACAAGTCTTTCGAGCAGCACCCTTAATAAGCAAATCCTTATCCGTCATGCTGTATACCAGGTTCAGACAAACCTTCCAGTTACGGGTTCGCCGCTATTGCTGCTAGAAGTCTGAATATGTGCGGACTCCGTAGACGTCCTAGAAAGATGCTGTAGGAAGCTCACTCGAACAATATTACCCATACTCAACAAATCAGTTTGTATGTACCGGTACTAGGTACGGTAACAAAGAGAGTAACTGCTAACACATGATTTAGATAATTGGTAAAGGCGGGAATATGCGACTACCTGCTTCTGCACAGTGCACCACCAATACACTGTAAAATTAGGTGTTAACTTATTGAACGCTTAAATTGAAACGCTTATTGAACGCGTCATTGTGTTCAAATCGTTAACTTTCATGTTCAATGTTAAACTGTAGCATTCAAACCATTAACGCAGGTATTCAAATACAGAACGCATTATTGAACAATTTTAACACGCGTGTTAAAGTTCTTAACTCTTATGTTAGATTTTAGAATGCTGTTGTTCAAACTTTGAATACGCGTGTTGAAGTTGTTCAATAGGGATCATGCTTTCAGCATTTGAATACCTTCGTTAATGGTTTGAATGCTAAAGTTCAAAGTTTAACATGGAAGTTAACAATTTGAACACAATTACGCGTTCATTAAGTGTTACAATTTAGGCGTTCAATAAGTTAACACATCACCTTACTGTGTAGAGAATGAAAACATGTTGTTATTTAGTTGCAGCGAGCTAGGTCTTTCAAGTGTCCTCAGCCAGAAACATGGTGAAAGTTGAGCAACTGTGACAAACAGAATTGTTAAATTTAACTGTGTTTTGATGACGGACTAGACGCTTGTAATTATGAATTTCCTGAACTGCTCGACAGGTGCAGTCTCCAAACTGAATAACAGTTTGAATACCCAGTTCAGTTAAGGAGGTCCAGACATTTTTAAAATAAAATTTCATTTTTCTTATATTTTTCGATAAGACCTCAACATTCAAAATAAAAGATGAGATTCAGGGGCTACCAAGCTTAACTTTGCATAATCTAGGAATTTATATTGGGTATGGTTTAACCCTTATCTATTGTATTGGGATTAGACATTGGCATTCTTCGAAAAATGCGTCTATTTTCAAAGAAAAAGCCTATATTTTCTAAGAAATTAAAACGTCATTTTCTCCAAAATGCCACAATAGTTTTCTGGAATAATTACAAGCGTCTAGTCCGTCATAATAATCCAGCCGTCGTCCATTAGAGAATATCCGCGTCCATAATCCAAAGACCTATTCCATATTCCATATAACAGTATTAGCACCAAATTCAAAAAGAAAACCATAGTATACATAAACATAGGCTTGTTTCCTGCAAGAGAGAAGCCGTCAACAGTTTTCAATGATGCCGGCAAGACATCATGATGTTCCAAAAATATCAAATCCGTATCGCTGATCAGTATTCTTAATCCATAATATTCGTTGTAAAGTCGTTATCTAAAGAATGATGTATCTCAGTCACGCTTTGATTGTGACTGTTCATATGATGCTGAGCCGGATAATCTAATAAAATGAGGGGTCACCAGACTTGTCTTCAAGAAAGTGGGATGCCAACATGAAAAAAAATCATGGTCATGAGGCTAAATTACCCTGATTTCGCTAAGTCAGTTTGCCAGCGTTAATTCGTGAGCTCGTATTGCCTCAAAGTTTAGAAAACACATGATCCATTTCAAAAATCCTTTTCACAACTTTTCTCTTAAAAGTTTATATTTTCCTTTTCCATTAGATTTACTTCAAATGTCGCTATTTTGGCAGGCACGCAGAAACGTGCGCAGTAGACGTAAAATTAGATTTATCTGGAACCGTCTTAAGAGTGGCAAAAACTCAGCACCAAAATGCACAAATGAGAAAAAATACATGTACACTCAGTTCATGTCCGTCTGTCGCTTAATACATACCTCTTCGCAATAAGTATCCAGATCTAGTATAATTTTAATAAGCGACGAAAGAGATTATCAGTGTCTTTCAAGACCTGTATCATATTAGTTTTCCTGCCAGTTTAAGCTCAAAATTAATTTTATCGGCATTTCACTGTTGGTCCGCACAGATATGTGGAGATTCTGGTCAGTACATGCAGCTACAGTCTTGAATTATAGATACAATTAAACCCATGGTGCGGATCCCATCATAAACAATAACTGGGCGAAATTATTCTAGTTCCGCAGGTGTAAATTCGATAGCAATGATGAAATGGGTAGTATTTATACTGATGTGGTCGCTGGTTTACTACAACGTATGGTTTGTTTTCTAAATAAAAAAGATATTTTGAAAAATGTTCTTATAATAATAATGCATCTGGGGAAGACAAAGAATGTGTCTGCTATAGTGACGCGCATTCTACTAACCACAATTCAACAGGTGCTTTGTTGTAGGACTATCAGACAGTAGGACCTACCTGTTATATACGAGTAAATATCAATTAGTCACAAATTATACGTTGCTTCGTCAACAACTATTAGTCTCTCCACGAATCACTGGTCTCCGACAAGGAATCGAAGCAATACAGTATTGTTTTTTTCTTGATCTTTCTAAGGCTTTTGACATTTCAACCACAATGTACTATCCCATAAGCTTCATCATTATGGATTCACAGGCGTGAGTTACCACTGGTTCAGGAGCTAGTTGTCTGAACGCTTCCAGCCAGTCAATTTTAATGGCACTACATCTGATTTAAGCTTAGTTTCCTGTGGTATTCCGCAAGGATCAATCCTTGGTCCTATACTATTCTTGATTTGCATTAACGAGCTCAATGTGGTTTCCCAACTTCTTAAAATAATTATGTTCGCTGACTGCACAAGTCCTGTATATTCTCCTAAAGACCCGACTGCTCTATTTGAAACTATGTCACGCGAACTCTATTCACTGTACAACTGGTTCCCGTGCAATATGCTATCGTTAAATATAACAAACTAGATTTATGTTTATAAAACCAAACTGTAAGGCTTATATGCCATTTCTACCTCAATTATATATCATGAGCCAGGAAGTTGAAAAGCTTAAAACTAAAAGTTTCTTGGTATTTACTTTGATGAGAAACTGAACTGGTACACTTCCATATAAAGGGAGTATCTAGGAACATAGGAATTATCCTTTGTATAAAGAAACTGTCTTAACATGAAAACTTAACGAATCGTTCACCAGTCTTTAATCTATCCATATCTGCAAGACTATAACCTGATATGGGGTAATACATACCACATCCACTTTTTCCCTTTCATTAGACTACAAAAAAGAGCAACAAGAGCTACCTCCTTAAGCAACAAATAAGATCATGCGGCTCCTTCGTTTGAAAAATTAAAACTGTTAACCTTGGAAGACCTTAACCCTGACCTCACTATACGTTTTGTCCATAAATTCCTTCAACACCCTTTTCTTTGTTGCCTCTTGAATTTCGAACCTACTTCACAAACTTAAATGAAATACATCAATACTATACTAGTGACCATGGTCTTGACCTCTTTTAGACCCTTTTGTCGTACTGACGTGAGCTTGTACACTCCTAAAATAAAGGGACGTAAAGAATGGAATAAATTACCCTTAGAATTAAAACAATGTAAATCTATTTCTCTTTTCAAAGTTAAGATAAATGCATAATAAATGCATAATACCGCTAATTAAATGTATACTTTATTTGCTAACTGAGCAATGCATCATAGTTGTTGGTTATTTACCTGAACTATAATGTGTGCTTTATTATTCCATACCTCTGCTATCATGTTTAATACTCTCTGTAAATTATTTATGTCTATTTCATGATTCTGTAATTATTCCGGGATAATTCAAACTCTTCGGGGTTTACCTCCCTCCAATCTACATTGTTTACTTATCTACATATACTTTTGTATTCGCGTTTTCTTTCTGTACATGAGCAGTGTGACTAACGTCACAGGGCCTACGAAGTAGAGTAGGCATTAGGACTCGAACGCGAACTGAACTCTTGGAAATTCCCACCCCCAGTTGAAATCCTGCCTATATTAAGATGGGCACCGCCCAAGTCAGAATCGCCAGTGATTTTCATCAAAAATCACCAGAAATTTTCATAAAAAGTAGGTCAGCTCAGAACTAACGATCGCCGATTTAATTTTACAATTTTTTAACTAAAGGAAACAGATTGAATAATAAAAAGTTCAGTAGATTTCAAGCTTTATGTGTGAAAATACATTTACATCTCTTTAATGGTTTTCAGTGCCCTTGTCCAGGATCAAAACAACTTTTTGAATCGCATTATTTTCCCAACAATACAACAAATTTTTATATATAGTACTATAGTAGAAAGGTAGCATTTAGGTAGTTTACGGTAATTCAACTCAAGACCAACACCTTCTCTGCACAAGATAATAATGATTCTATGTCATTCTCCTGAGCATAACCGGTACAAAGACGAATAAATAGCGTCTCTACATCACGTTGTTATCTAAATATATGAGACAACACATTTTGGGTATCGGTAATCTGATGAATTTACTATTCCGGTTTTCTTGTTTCACATATTCTATGACGGTTGGTCGGTGATTTTCTTCATTGATAAACATTAAACCACCTCAGCTTCGTTGTGTGAATCGGAATTGCATTGCTGTAACACACCAACACACTCCGTGGCAGTGATTCTTTATCCCCTAATCAAGGAATCAAAATGGATCATGATTTGAAATGACAAGAAAAATTTAGACATATTTTGTTACACATGTCATTTTTTGTTTAAATTATATCCCTGTGTGATATATAGTCAATATTCAAGAGGTACAAAAAAAACTCAAAGTATGTGCTCATATTTTCACATCATGATCAAAGTTACTTTATCTAGTTAAATTCTACCCAAAGAAAATAAATTAAGACCCTTTAAACAAGCCGTCATGGCTTTGTTTCACCCTCAGTAAACTTTTATCATTGTTGCTCACACAGACTAATCTGAAGGATGATACCACATCTTTCTTTCTTCTGCTGGGTTATTGCCCCAGGCTGACTTAATTGGTTGATGTAGGATATTTCACTATCAGTGGGCAATTTGACCTGAATTTGTAGCCTGATGTGGTCTGTGATGAAATGTTTGGATGTGAAATAGGATACACGATAAAGGCCACAGTTTACATATATCTATAACAATATACTGAATGGTGTGTATTGAGGCTGGCAAGTTGGTAATAGCAGTGTAGATAAATGCACTAACAAATGATGGAAAATTAGCATTTCCTATTTCATAAAAACAATTACGGATGGCATATCCCACCAGATTTTGTACTGTGTTATATATACAGTGAAACTTACAGCCAAGGGTTCCCGATGGGCATGACAGTGCACTCGCTGAGCCATCAATAAATAATAAAAAAAATAATTATAAATCAAATTTTCATGAGAAGTCGGTCAGCTCAGAACTTGCTGGTAACAATGCCCTAATGCACGTTCATGCCAAAAATCAAGGTTCTAATGTCAACGGTTCTCCTTATTTTGCCGACGAAAGGATTCGGATGGACTGACTGACTGACTGCCTCACTGACTCACTCATTACCGGACAATTTGCGATCTGTAGCCTACTTCGTAGGAATATGAACGTTTAATTTGATAATTCTTCATTGATTGGTGAATAAATAACAAACAAAACAAACTATACGTTGGTTCGTAATTCGTCAAGATGCAAATACGGCAAACAACTAATTTACACAACCTATGTTTACATGAGCAGTGTGACTAACGTCACAGGACCTACGAAGTACAGTAGGCATTAGGACTCTAACGCGAACTGAACTCTTGGAAATCCCCAAGTCAGAATCGCCAGTGATTTTCATCAAAAGTCACCAGAAATTTTCATCAAAAGTAGGTCAGCTCAGAACTTGCTGGTAACAGTCTCCTAATGCGCCTTCATTCCAAAATAAATAACGATCGCCGATTTAATTTTACAATTTTTTAATTAAAGGAAACAGATTGAATAATTAAGGTTCAGTAGATTTCAAGCTTTACGTGTGAAAATACATTTACATATCTTTAATGGTTTTCAGTGCCTTTGTCCAGGATCAAAACAACTTTTTGAATCGCATTATTTTCCCAACAATACAACAAATTTTTTATATATAGTACTATAGTAGAAAGGTAGCATTTATGTAGTTTACGGTAATTCAACTCAAGACCAACACCTTCTCTGCACAAGATAATAATGATTCTATGTCATTCTCCTAAGCATAACCGGTACAAAGACGAATAAATAGCGTCTCTACATCACGTTGTTATCTAGATATATGAGACAACACATTTTGGGTATCGGCAATCTGATGAATGTACTATTCCGGTTTTCTTGTTTCACATTATATTCTGTGGCGGTTGATCGGTGATTTTCTTCATTGATAAACCTTAAACCACCTCAGCTTCGTTGTGTGAATCGGAATTGCATTGCTGTGACACACCAGCACACTCCGTGGCAGTGATTCTGTATCCCCTAATCAAGGAATCAAAATGGATCAAGATTTGAAATGACAAGAGAAATTTAGACATATTTTGTTTACACATGTAATTTTTTGTTCAAATTATATCCAAGTGTGATATATAGTCAATATTCAAGAGGTACAAAAAAACCCCAAAGTATGTCCTCATATTTTCACATCCATGCCAAGAAATACTGCATTGAAAAGGGTCCATTTAGCCTACCCTGTTTTATCGCTCTAATCAGCAAATGGCGGGGTCATATTTCTGCTGTCAAAATTGTATTTCCCTCCAAAGTCTTAACCCTTGAATCCAAGTCACACACTCTCTGATGCAAAGTAATGATTGTCCTAACTATCCGATTAGCACATTATGAACATGTCTTTGGTCATAGTGTACATATCATAACTCACATCAATGTTTTCTGCTATATTATTTCAATGATATGGTTTAACAATTTAAGTTATGGAAACAGCGCTGATTGTTTGAGGGTATATGCAGTAGTTAAGATTAACCTCAGTAATAGGGCCATGTGGCATACAGTGGGACAGGGTATTTTTAGCTGTGGGTAATTTGACCTGAATTTGAAGGCTCAAGCCTGATGTGGCCAATGTGAAATAGGATACACGTTAAAGGCTACAGTTCACATATATCTATAACAATATACTGAAGTGTTAATTATCAATCTAATTTTAATCAGAATTATTTCAGATCAGAACTTGCTGGTAACAATGCCCTAATGCACGTTCATGCCAAAAATCAAGGTTCTAATGTCAACGGTTCTCCTTATTTTGCCGACGAAAGGATTCGGATGGACTGACTCATTACCGGACAATTTGCGATCTGTAGCCTACTTCGTAGGAACTTACGCCAGAAACACAGTAGGTCTAATAACAGAAACCACAGCTGGCATGAGCTGTTCTCATCAGCATTCCTGCGATCAAGAACAGTAAACAGGTTAAACAAATACACATTAAATAAACCTCAGTAAATAACAGCGAAGAGTACAGTGGCTTGTCGCCAAAATGCATAAACCTCCCCGGCATGAATTGTTTGGGTATGACAATATGCATCCCCTGGGACATCCCATGTCAAAATCATCCGGCAGGTAAACACACGGCGGATTCCCCACGGCTGTCTAATGTGGTTTTTTTCAATTATCTCGGTATGTCTCTTGTCGTATAGTTAACAAAATTCCCATCCAGTGAGTAACGTTGATGCCTCTCGAGCAATTACAGATGTTCCGGAAAAACTGGCAAATCGCAGTTTTCAATATCCTTGAAGATATTAGTAGAGAAATGTGGATTCATGACCGTATGCATGCCCAGTGGAAACTTCCACTGGTGTAAGTTGGCCATGCGTACAGACGTGAATTTCGCCTCCCGGGTACGCAACATCCGATCACGTGATTTTCGCTATTGGACGTCCGGTATTAAACAAATCTGAGCATGTCAAGACAAGTCTAATCATGTCTGATGTATGTGTGCCTCAGAACTGAGGGCCTGGAAAATATGATGTTGGGTGAAAAGTTAATTGTGCACCCCTTTTGAACGACCTATATCTATTCTCTTATGAATACGACTATATGCAGAAACTTTCAAAAACAGATTATTTCAAAGCTCGTGCCTTCTCTTTCACCAAACGCTATATAGACGATCTTCTTGCTGTGGATAATCGCTGTATAAATGACGCAGTGAAGGATATATATCCACCTTCACTGGATTTGAAGAAAAGTACAGATGGCTCTATAGCGGTACATCTAATTTAGACCTATATCTCTATAAAAATGAAGCGGGCCTTCTCTCTCATCGACTTTATGACAAAAGAGATGATTACAATTTCGACATCGTAAACTATCCCTATCTGGACTAATATACCAGAGGGACCTGCGTATGGCGTATATATATCTCGCCTAGTAGCATTTGTTATATCCTGTGTTAAATGTGACGATTTCAATCAACATCACAAAACATTATTGCAGAAACTTGTAAAACAGGGCTATATCATCAAGCGCCTCCACCCGAAGCTTCTCAAATTTGGCGATACATATCGCATGCTGATGCTGATGTAAAATACGAGCGTAGCGTGCAAGATCTATGGCGGTACGTTTCGTAACTTGGGTCTAATTCCGCTTAACCCGGGGCTAGAAGCCGTATGAACCTATGTATTTGAAGATCTTCATAGTGTTCATATGAACAGGCACAATCAAATCGTGACTGAGATACATCATACTCTAGATAACCACTTTACAAAGTATATCATATGGATTTAGAATACAGATCAGCGATACGGATTAGATATTTTTGGAACATCATGATGTCTTGCTGGCATCATTGAAAACTGTTGACCGCTTCTGTCTTGTAGGAAACTAGCCTAGTTCTATGTATACTATGATTTATCCTTTTAATTTGGTGCTAATGTTATTATAAGAATTAGGTCTTTGGATTATGGACGCGGAAATTCTTTAATGGACGACGGCAGAATATTGAATGACGGACTAGACGTTTGTATTTGGACTTACATATAACCCGACCCGCTACGGATAATACCACTGAATATTTGTAATACAGAGAAACCTATATGTCCTATTTCATCTCTATGTCGGGTCATACTGCGCCATGAGTTTCGTTTGTTTCGTGGTCGGAATGACCAATGCCATTCACATGATAACACATAAAATAACGCCTGTAATCTCCAACACCATCACACCTTTTCAGTCTACTACAGTTGATCTTCATGACTGAAAAGTTTCTTGGTCACACTGTAAATAAGAAATAAATTTCAACTAATTTTCGCCAACCATCCCTGTCGTCGCCATGGTGATGTTGATGCTATGACCTTTATTCGACCAACTGTCACAAATGGTACATAAGTTCACCTCGTTTTTGTTATGGGCTTGAAAGCAAAAGACCAGGCTTTCTGACAATACATGGTTTTAGTGGGCGGGAAATATTGAGAAAATAGGTTTTCTGAATGTAGGACAATTTATTATATTAATAATAAGGAGATCAATCAGTGGTGTGTAACCAATATTCCGCATGACATGGATCGCGGAGCCACCTGTACACGAAGAGTGTACCATAGCATGAAACACTATGAAAAAATATTGCCTTGTTTGGAGGGGAATATGCAGTTTTGTTGCCCCGAGGATGTGCATATCCTATATATAATATGCAGTTTTGTTGACCGGGGAATATGCAGTTTTATCTCATTACAATTTATATGGAGAGACACTCTAATAAATACCGTATAATAATAGCAATTCTTTTGAGAGAGCAAAGTAGGCTGTGTGCCTTCAATCAAAGAAGTTCAGGCTGTAGAGGACGACGGGATCCAGCCGTAATTCAACCGGCGAGGTCATAGTGCAAATGAGCACTCGGAAGAGAAGCCTATTGTGAGAGTTTTGATGGATACGACGAAAACATGGATCATTTGTGCCGTTCTGATCCTTTGCGGACTGTTCAAGATCACGGGAATTGATATAATTATCATCAGACTTTTTCAAAACGATGTGACCGAGATACATCATTCTCCATGCATGGATGTCGGAGTGATCAGTTGATCCCCATCAATCCGAAAGACGTCCACAGTTTGTGTTCCATCCTTCAACATGACTTATACTTATTCTGAGGGTCGGCTTCCGATTGAACAAGAGCAGTCTGAGATTAGCACAATGAACTTCTGAATACACGGACAATAGCATAAGAATATTTACGGGGTGGGGGGGTGGGGGGGGGGGGGCGAAATGCCCCCTTGGACATATCCCAAAAAGCCCAGGCCAGATAGGGTTAACCCAGAATATATTTTAAGTGTTAATGACTGGTATATTTTCGACCTGAATTTGTCAAAATTATCATAAATGTAAGCTTATTAGTCCTTTATTGGGATATTTGATCCATGCATATTATCATATTTACATCAGTTATCAATACATGAAAAATCCGCTTCGTTTTATAAACAAAAGAGAGGGATCATGAGAACGAACCGGAGATCATGCGGTGGTCCACGTGCTGTGCACCTGTCGCCGCCACTGAGACAAGACAGCATTATCCGACGATTAATGTGGAAAGGGCGCATTAAATGTGATTATTCGTAATGTATCAATTTGTGCAATTATATTATGTAATTGAGACGCCTTTGACTTGTGACATATGTGACTTGTGGTATTTCGATTTACATTAGAAGTTATCGCATTTTAATAATCAGAACATAACTCAGGATAAAATTAAATGGTTATCTGATTATTATAAGTACATGCAAGCAGGTTTTTAAGCACAATATTCCATATTAATGGTGTTGTGTTATTCCATGCTTCATAATTTAAGATGTAATGCATTATAAATGAAAAAAATCCTAAGTCTGAAGTCAGAAGTCAAAAGTCGGAAGTCAGAAGTCAGAAGTCGGAAGTCAGAAGTCGGAAGTCAGAAGTCCCCTCTCGGCTTTCGTATTGTAAACACACCCATAGCGGTTCCCTCACCGTGGATGTGCTGTGATGGAGGGGATAATAAAAGGATTGACCTGTAATCTTTGCTGTTGTTGTTGTTGCTCTCTTTTTTGGACTAACCAATCAGAATAGTACTTATCACGGACTACACACGTAGAACTACGTGTAGAGGCGCATGTGTAACATGGTCTATAAAACACGTCCCTCTGGACCCCACACCCCATTCCTACTGTTGCATCGCATTTTACAGCATGCGACCATGGTTAATTCACTCACGGGTAACGAGCAGTGGTTCGGTCCATGTTTGGAGATGGTGACGACAACGACGGGCGACACCAGATCCTAAAATAGTTCACAGAAGCGGTTCTCGACAGAGTGGACTCGATGGAGAGGTGTGCTATCACCCACCACTACTGGACTATGACAGCCATCCTTGATGCCCGTGCTATGGACCACGAGCGCTCACGCCGGAACCAGCGACGGCTCGTTGGTCTCACAATGGTCTTTGCCCTATTGACCCTGACGCTGTGGCAATGACAGTTCCGTCTTACAGTGACAGAAAATAACGGCTCTTCAGAGCCTCCATATCTCCCGAAAGAGAATCTGGGCCTGATAGATGTCCGGGATGGTGGGACATTCGTGAACATCCGGGCACTTCTACATCCGGGGACTGTGGAACATCCGGGACTGTAGAACATCTGGGTACTCCTATGTTGGCCTATAAGAGCCAGAATTTTTACGGCATTCATCATTTCCAGATCCACAGCCGATATGTTCTCTTGCACAACTTGTTCGAAGCGTTTTCATCGCCTGGACAGTTTATGTTGTCACACACGTGCACGCCACTAAGTACCCACGCATACATGTGCAGATTGTGATATAGTCTTTAAGCATCCCGATGACGTTTAGGTTACACTGAACGAAGATTAAACTTTCTAAAATGGTGGCTTCTGATTGGTTGATAGGACGGTCACCTCCCCTCTTCTACTTTTCCCCTCTAACTATAAATACGGAAACACGGATGTTAGATGTACATTTCTCACAACCTGCACCAGACCCGATCACATGGAAAAGCCAGCCAATTCCAAGGCAGACGAGCAATCGTTGAAGATTGACGAACAGGTGCCGATTCCCGCTCGACTCCCCAAAAGAGTTACCAAAAGATACCCGCCCATAACTATGGAAATGGTAGATGATTTCTTCAGTGTCAACCAGGGGAGAGCCAGGAGATGTCCGCTACCATCGCCAGCGATGCCTGACCTGCCTTGAAGGTGTGCCCTTGGCCGGGTGTGATCTTTGCACGAGGAGAGAGGAGATGTACCAGTGGGCGATGTGAGAGCTTGACACCAAAGGCCGTTTTCCCTTGTATGGAAAAATATGGCCGCAATTATCTCGAAAGAGAGACTTCTAACATATGTACAGACAGATGAATGAATGAGTAAGAATCGTATTAGGTCACACCGAGCAAAGATGGAACTTTCCGAAATGGCGACTTCTGATTGGACAGCCGAGAACACATCTAACGGGCAAGAACGAATATGACAGATGCAAATGGTGGCCTCTGATTGGACAAGCGGCTACTTGTATTGTAAACACACCCAACGCGGCTCCCCCAGCTTGGGTATGATGTACTGGAGGGGATAATAAAATGATTGACCTGTCATCCTAGTTGTTGTTGTTCTCTCACCGGTCTAAATCATGCGACATTGTACAGAGTACATGTTCATTGAGAGAGAGAGAGAGAGTGAGAGAGAGAATTAAGGGTTAACGTCGCATTCCGCAATATTTCAGCTATATAGCGATATGGACAGAGTATGTACATGGATTTGAACAGAGTATGTTCACATGGACATGAACAGAGTACATGTAGAATGACATGCACAGAGTAAATTTACATGGACAAGGAACATGTGTATTGACAGAGTACATGTACATGAACAGATTACATGTACAGGCAAATAGTACATGTATAGGCACAAGGTACATGTGCATGGATATGCACAGAATATAATGGACATTAAATACAGGGAAGATATTGTCTAATACAGGACAGATATGTTATAATACAGGACAGATATGGTATAATACAGCACAGATTCGGTATAATACTGGACAGATATGGTATAATACAGCACATGTATGGTATAATACAGCACGGATATGGTATAATACATGACAGATATTTTATAATGCAGGACAGATATAGTATAATACAGCACAGATATGGTATAATGCGGGACAGATATGGTATAATTTAGGACAAATATTGTATAACACAGAACATATATGATACAATACAGAACATATATTGTAAACACAGGAGAGATATGGTATAATACAGCACAGATGTTGTATAGCACAGCACAGATATGGTATAATACAGCACATTCAGGACAGATATGGTATAATACAAAAGGTGTATATACAAAAAACTCATGTGTCAGGAGAAGGATTCGAACCACGCCCTGCATTGCGCAGACCAGCACTTAGGACTGGCGCCTTAGACCACTCGGCCATCCTGAATTTACAGTTATAGTTCACAGTACCAAGTCATATGTAGTACTCATGCACGATGCGACCACGAAGTGTGTAGATGCGTCTACAGAGAACTACAAGATGACACCCCACACGATGCATTCGAACCAAGGATGGTCCATTTCTACCCAAACACACGCACCCCCCAAAATGCCCGCTTTCCCTACTACTCCTACAGATGACGTCACCATCGACGTCACAGATGACGTGAACATGCCTCAAATAGGAGACTGCACCCCGAGAGCTACAAAATGACACCTCCCTCGACATATTCGGACCAAGGATGGTCCATCTCTACCCCTAAAGACCTTCTTTCACACCCTCAAAATCCCCATTTTGGCTACTACTCGTACTGATGACGTCACCGATGACGTCACAGATGACGCGGACATCCCTCAAATCGGGGTCTACACCCCGAGAGCTACAAAATGACACCCCACACGACGCATTCGGTTCAAGGATGGTCCATCTCTACACCAAATACCTTCCTTCACTGCCCCAAAATGCCAACTTCCGCTACTACTCGTACTGATGACGTCACCGATGACGTCACAGATGACATGGACAGCCCTCAAATGGTGGTCTATACCGCGAGAGCTACAAAATGACACCTCCCACGATGCATTCGGACCAAGGATGGTTCCTCTCTTCCCAAACACACCTCCACGCACCCCCCAAAATGGCCACTTTACTTACCTCACCCAACTGCGCATGCGCAGATTGACGCAACTTGCAATAAAAAACTCCCCGTTCTGACTCTACCCCACAAAAGCTTCACTTTGACACCTCCCACGACCCATTTGGACCCATAGTGGTGCATCTCTACCCCAAACACACTCCCACGCACCCCCCAAAATGCCTGCTTTCTATACTACGGCCAGATTGCGCATGCGCAGACTATCGAACACGGACGATACTTTAGTCCAGTCGGATGCTGCTCCACGAGAGCTTCAAAACAAGACCTCATACGACACCATAGGACCAATAGGGGCTCACCTAGACCCCAAAATTTCCCAGTATGGACCTATTCCCCCATAGCCAGTGGGCCTATGGACCTATATACAGATCTACCCGGTACTTTTCGAAAAATTTCACCGCTTAACTGCGAGACCCCTCCCATCGTGTTTTTCGTGGCGAGACGAAGGAAACAAGACCAAACAACCCATAGCAAACCCCACAAAAAAAATCCCTGTATGGACCTATCCCCCCATAGCCAGTATGGGACCATATGGGCCTATATACAGACCCACCCGGTACTTTTCAAAAAATTTCACCGCTTACCCGGTACTTTTCGAAGAAAGTCGTGTTCTACATGGCGTGACGAAGAAAACAAGACCAAACAACCCATAGTAACATAAAAAAAATGACATCCCCATACCCCATACAGCAATTTTCCCATATAGATTTAATATGCAAATGTACGGATCAGGGAAAAGATAACCCGGAATTTGCCAAAAATCACAAAAGTGCATCAAGAGTTTCCTCCCCATTGGAACTCTTCTGTGCTGGAGGTAGTCTCTTGGTCTCTTGAGATGGTGGCGCCCCCTGTCGGAACTATAGTGCACTTGACCTCTGTGACCTCTACAATTTTACGTGCTCAAAGGTCAATACGACCTTTTATCGGTTGACTATACTACCGTCTGCAGACCCGCCATACACAGTCCTCTTTGTGGCAAATATATACAGCCGATATCGATCGTGAAGAACCTCGAAAATCCGGTTACTCCGGATTAACCAACCCGACACATACCTGAAGCTCAAATTGTTCATGTAATTGATTATGTAATTATGGCTGATTATATTGTCAGAATCGGAGGTCTAGATGATGGAATTCTGTTAATAGCTACTGTACATTGTTTGAATATTGTAATTTTGATTTATATTGACATGGCCTGTAGTATTGGTAATAGTATTGCACGGTACTACATTATTGGCACTAGAAACATTAAATTCTTATCCAAGAAGATTAATATAAAATGGAATAACTTTTGTTGTTCTGTGTCGCTGTGTCAGTAGGCTTCAATGTTAGTATTTGTAAGTATTTGTAATCCATTTGGGCGCGGAAAAGTATCGTCAAATTGGACATATAATAGCCATGCTACTGATATTTATAATTATTTTTTTTATTTTTTTATTTTTTTTGTCGGATTCGTCAAAACTTTCGACGTTGTGTCAATTTTTCCGGCAAGCTTTCTCTGTTGGATCTCAATTTCATTTCCAGCTTTCCTAATCGTAAGAGTTAGGCGTCCTTCCTTTCTCCACATCCAGAGAGCTCAATGGCCGACATCTGGCATGGCCCTCAATTTGACATCACTCAGAAATAATTCATTGACTATCATTAATCGAAATTTTGCTGATAGCAAGGGTACAATCTGCGTTACCTATGAGGAATGGCTGTATGTGTGGCTTGCCATCCTGAATTTCCGAAAGCACCGACCCGAATTTCATGTGATTTGTGCCCGTTTCCATAATGAATGGTCTAATGAATCTGCGAACCCCAATACTGATGCGATAGCAAACGCTTCCTTCTACCTTTCGAGGTTATGCTGAAAGTCTGAATCCGTATTATCAGTCAGATAGCTAGTCTGTGTAAAGCATTTAACCTAACGCCTGTAGCAGCTCCATAAGCTCAAAAGTGAACTTCGCCACGTGTATCAGGGTTTGTGGCGATCACTACCGTATGGAATATATCGCCATGTCTCCACATATCTCATGTCCAAGAAACACTTACTGGGTTCACCTGTGAGCCCATTCTCTGTCCAGCTCTTTGACGGCCAGCTTGAGTTGTTCTAGGTGCTCTCCAGAAGACGAGAAGAAAATAATGTCGTCCGGATACACTACCAGACGTGGTTAGCCTCTTCGTTGGATAATTTTCAACAGTAGTTGATAGTTAGCCGGGCTATTAAACAAGACAAATGACATTCAATTAAGTTCAGAAACCCATCATATTGGTGAAAGATCATGGTGTGATTTGTCGATCTGACATGATAGCGAGACTCTCCTTCGTGCAAGGAAATGCAGTCTTTCGACTCGAAGAGGAGATATTCCGTGCATAGTCTAAGGTTACTATTTTTTCTGGACATAAATGGCTTTCTCTAATAACAATCTTTGGAGTAGTTTCTGGGTATGTTCCTTTACTCCCTTATGCAGGTTTGAGTGAATCTCGTTGTATGGGTGTGTGTGAGGTGGACTCCCGTCTTCATTGAAAATTCGATGCTTCATTGGAGTGGAGACGATCTACAAATACAACTCTACAATAATATACAAATAGCTAGTCCTGGCTGGTTGTCGTTCAGGTTCGGACAGTTAACAAGTTCGTCGATCCATTTGTCAGTTCCTACGTAAGAATAATCATTCCCTCGACTCAAACATCAATTGTATTGCAGAAAGTTCAATAATACCTGCTGCTGAAGCCGTACTAGAAGTGCAGCCGTGACGATGAAATCTGAAACAGGAGCTATTGTTCCAATCATTTCTCGTTATTGGAAACACACACGGATCGGTTCTGGACGTTAACAAAGATGGACTTTTTCGTTTCAACAAGAGACGGGGTAATAATACACAGCACTGTGTCACCAGCGATTCAGTAACTGAACATTTCCGCAGTAATTCATCTTGGTGACTGCAATTTCACATAGCATAGCTTTCCGCTCCGCTGCACTGCAAAACGCTGTCGTTGTTCGGTTGCTGGCCTCTAGCGACACATCTTCAAGTCGATAATGTGGAGAAACTTCAAATTTCTGTGCATATTTCAAAATTTTCTTTCCACAAATCTTAGCACCTGCTGCTCCAGAGAATCAGAGCTTTCTCTAGCAAATATTTGTACCGAGAAACCTATCTTCGGCAGCCGAATGCATGCCTAGTACTTCGAAATGTATTTCAGCATTAAACGCAACATTACGTCAAGGGTGGTGGAAAACGATGCCGGCCTACTGACAAGACAAGAAGTCATATGACCCCCAGACAAATATACTGACTGCATATTTCTAAAAACATCATAAGAACTAAAAGTGATCCCTTTGATGATTTATATCCCAGCCACGTTTTTATTGTAGCTGTTCATTTGGAAATGACATGACCACACGGCCCCTAGCACCGGCTTGAGCAGTATTGGATAATAATATTTCAGAGCGATGATGTAATAGCCCTATAAGTCATTTGTTGGAAAATGATGAACTATATGTGATCGCCAGATAGTCAAACATGAGGCACCAGCGGTGCTACAACTCCTCAGCTCCTTAACAGTCTAGACCAAGATGTTTTTATGGGTGTAGAAGTTTGGATAAATAGCAGTGAGTTATGGCATGCGAAAAGCAAACCCAAGCCACAACTCAAGACAGATGAATGGATGGATACACTGACACACGGACGGACAGACAGTCGGAATCCAGTATACCCTCAACTATGTACAGGGGTATAAAAAGTGACAAGGTATCCACATATCTACAGGGGAAAAAAACATGTACAGTTGTGATCTTATTGCCCTGGCCTGACGGACGGGTCTTTTGTCCATTTGTCCTCTGTTTATCTGTTGCCCCATATCCTGTCAAGCAGTTGATGTTAACGTGAAATAAACAATTATTATTAAAAAATATTCACAATATTATTCACAATTCAACCCCTGTTTTATATATTTTTAAGAAAAAAAATATAATTTTTTTAAATGTTACACATGGCCCACGGGATGAAAAAAATAACTACAACCGGCTAGAGTTACTGAGCTGTATCACGATGGGATGGGATTTCCGGCTAAATATCGGAGCCAGTTCATCTCAGAGAAGTGAAATTCCCCACAGTATCTCTATGTAATTTGTGCATTTTTATTCTGAAATTCGAAGGAAATCTATTCAGAATCAAAACAAACCTCCAATACCTCACATGTTATTTTCATAGTGCCTAGTCACAATGTTACAACATTGTAAGCCCAACGTCATTGTGCTTTGAAAAAAACCCCCAAAAAACCCCACGTGAGATATTGGAGATTTTCTTTGATCCTGAACAGATTTCCTTCACATTTCAGAATAAAAATGCACAAATTACATATAGATACTGTGGAGAATTTCACTTCTCTAAGAAAAACTGGCTCCGATAGCCGAAAATCACATCCCATCATAATGTGAGATAGAAACTCCCCTAACGAATCTCCATTGGTAATGCATTAGCGTCAGTGCAACAACAACAACAACAACAACAACAACAACAACGACGACGATGATGTTTGCGTTGATTTATTGGGTTGGCCATACCTTTCGCTATCTTCCATGAAGTATATTTTAGAGGACTTGTTATGCGAGACACCGCTTGTACTGGCCGACGACCACAGTTCATTTTACAACTGAAAACTCAACTCCATCATCGGATGTGTTGGCAGGAAGCACAAACACATGGGCACTACTTTCGTTTTTGACTACTTTCGTTTTTGACAGAATCTCACAGGTTCCTACAATTCTGTTACAAGACAAAGTACAAGTTGCCCTTTTCCGATAAAACAGGCGTTTATTATCGTTCAAATCCATTCTGAGAACTTTTAGACGAAATAACAAGTCGATTTTCACAGTTTTAATATCGGACTATTTTTTCTCAACAGCGTAGGGATACGACAATTAGTCTGGCAATACAGTACTACTGAATATGCAGAGGAATATAGACTTCTAGACCAAACCAATGACCAGTCATTCACTACACTGAACCAATGGCTGAAATACAACTTTACTATGGAGCTCTTGATTGGCTACAAGCTAGTAAGAGTATGTAAATCAGTATAAAAGTAGGGCTAATGCATGCATACTTGTAGATCCGTGTTTAGGAGACTGGAAAATGGTAGAAAAATAAAAAAAATTGTAAAAAAATAATTAACGACCGGTTAGACCTGAAAGTCTCAACGGCACAAGTTTCATCAACTTCCTAGAAATAGTTATCGAGATACAGCTCGGACAGACGGACAGACACATCCCCAGGGCCACAACAATACTCCTGAGCCCGTGGGGCTGAGGAGTAAAAACGGTCCAAATGAGGGAATATTTATTGAATGCAAGTCCGTACTCAGAACAAATACATGCGAGGCCCGACGCCGACCAAGCGCTTCATTCTCGAACATGTTTATAAGTCACAAAACTACAATCACAATGATTTGTAGAGAGAGCAAGCATCGGGGACGAAACGTCCACCAGCAGAATCTAGTGCCTGTGTAGAGTTACAGATTGGTAATGTGATCTTACAAAACGTTAATGTACTTACTACAGAGCGCCATTTTAGTGTTCAGTGACTGCGTTTAGTATATGGAGCGTCAAACAGACTACCCAGACCGGCCCACAAATGACGGTGATCCGTCACCACTACTGAAAATGCCTTTTCTATGCTACTCCCCGGATGTGCATGCACATGCATTCACAATATATTTGATTTTGAGAGTCAGGATACGCAAACCAGCACTTAGGTCTGGCATCTTGATCACTCAACCATCCTGTCCCAGCTGTACAATACTGTATGGAAAAGATCATGGCCACATCGTTTCCTTTGAAGAGGACGTATCTATAATAGGGTATTACTGCTGAGGCGAGTACAGACGACATCCATGTACTAAAACTTAGATCGCCAGCTACAGCTTCCTACAAAATAGGATTATTTGGGTAGCCTACAAACTGGAATAAGTTTAAACAGGTTCGACTGGTTCAATCAAACTGGTTTGAACCGGTTATACCAAAATTAGATCGCCAGCTTGCACTATAAAAAGCGATATACCCATATAGCACCTGCAATTCTTCAACGATATGGTTTCTGACAAACATTACTGGCGCACATACTTGCCATTTCAATCTAATTAAAATTAAATCCTATCTGCTCCCCCATTCGAATATGTCGATTGCAGGATCTAACCGGCTTGCAGTAACGAGAGTGTCAACCAATCCCGAGAGCTCTTCATAGTGCTTTAAAGGGAACATAATGGTAAGTGCTTTCTGGTTGGCTCAGTCGAATCACACGCCAAGCTGTCGGGGAATCTTCTGATGTGGCCGCCCCACACACCCCGTCCCCCCAGGTTGGCACCAAAATGCGGGGTAGAATTATGGACTAGTCCTTAGTGTAAACCTTGGGTTAAAGCAGAGACCATGACCCTATCCTCCCTCTCCGACTGCAAGTAGTTAAAATACGGCCGTGATGTCATAAGACTATTAAATATTCATGAGCTGGGCGCTCTGAACAACAAATTCAGTTGAAATCAGTAAGATCCTACATTAGCTATATACACAATTGGGGAGCGTTCATAGGATATCAATTTATTAAGATTGTTGCCATTTTTACGAGGATACTCAATAATGACAGCATTTAGTATAGGCTCTGGGGGGTTTCTGTGTACATCTCTCTTTCACAGCAAAACTTGGTATTTTCCTGTTCTGTATGTTGAGCCCTTTGGAAAAAGTTTGGGTAACACTCCCAGATCAAGTACATTTTTTCTACACAACCTAATACATGATTACGCCTTGACGCCAATCAGCCAAAATAGCAAATTTCAGTTTTCATGAAATAATTCAAGAGTAGGCAGCATTAAATTCAAATGTTACATTTATTTATCATGTTTAGACATAACTAACACATTTTAGCATGGTTCAATACCATAAACCTTCTTTTTCAGCAAAAAAAATACGCTATTTAGCGAAATTTTGCCCAAAAATCACTTTCAGTTTGAAAGTCGCTCAAAATTAGATCACTCCTCATACACCCAATTTTGTAGATAAAGCAACCAAAATTGGTCAGAAGTTTCCTTATTAAGTCTTTTGATAACTCCATCTATCATATTTATGATTCAGGGTATTGTATAGTGACAAATGTCAACAAAAGTTACCCCTACCCCCGAAAAGCGGCATTAACCAAATTTGGTTAAATTGGTCTAACTATAAAAGTAAGTCTGATATGAAGTTGGTTTTAGTGTCTATGTATGGGTTTTTGATAGCAAGCTATTCATTGGAACCATAATCAACCCCTTTTGAGTTGACCTAATTTGCATAAATTCAAAATGGCCGCCAAAAGCTCCAAGTTAAGACATCAGTCAAGAAGGACAAAGACAAAGTAAGTGTTACAGTAAGTCCAATAGAGTTTTTTGTATGGATCTGTGGTGTTACAATCATGAAATATCACTGCTTAATCATTGTACGTAGACCTATTCAATGGATTAATTTGCATAAATCCAAGATAGCAGCGCCATGAACAGATAAAATTGACAGTGGTTAATTACATGCCCAGGCATGATTAATCGCGATTTTTAACGCAAACGCAAACAAAATTGTTTGAGTACAATCCATCCAGTGATATCTCTCTCAGAACTACTTGAGAAGGTGCTGCCATCTACCTTAAGGAATCTACAACATCTTCAAGCCATGTACCAACCAAACTGACTGTCATCATATGAGTGAAAAAAACTTGAGTGTGACATTGATCCAAATTACCTCCCTCCCTTGAAGCCATGTGCATTTCAGGAAGCAGACATTTTGTTTTGGACCTGTTCTTTGTTCGCTTGAGGAGCTACCCATTCGTTCCATGGAAACTGGGTCTGTGCCTTGTATGAAGAAAGAGTATAGAGTATGAGGAAAAACCCAAATAGGATTTCAGCAGCAATGTTCATACCATGATAATTTGTTTTCTGACCCTTCTAATTGGTCAATATGCATATCCAATAGGCAAATGTTTGTCACGAAGGCTATACTCCAGAAGTATTTTTATTGATAGATACTTGGTATATACCGGATTAATGTAATTTTAACATATCCATGATTGGTCTTTGTCATCTTCTGGCACTCTAACAGCGTTATATAAGACATAATTTGAGTGAAATAAGCCTTTAAAAGCAAGACCTGTGACTAGTAAGTGGTGCCCTCTTTTTTTAGTTGTTGAACTAAATTTCCACTATTTTCGATGCATAGTATGTTGAAAATTGCTTGAATACGGATAAATATATCACTGTGGCTTACCAGTCTTTCACATTTCATATTTTTCAGTATACAGTCAGTATACTGAAAGTTCCTTTCCTTGTCAGTGGTTAGTTAGACTTAGAGCATCAACAGTTTCTGATTGCATTAACGTCAAGGATTTCTTGTTAACGATTGAGTCTGTAACAGGACCACCCGAAGACAGTTCGTTTGATGCGACTAAATGCATCATCTGTCAGAAAGAGTCACATAATACACTTCACTTGTCGTAAGGCTGTTGTGGTCGTCTCTGTATTCGGTGGATGGAGGACAGCCTGGGAACGAGTACTTCTACCTTGTTCCTGCTCAGAACGCGAAGGGTCTTGGCATTTAGCGAGAGTCTTCCTTTTTCTATTGAGAACAGAAGTCATGGTGTGCTTTTTATAACATTCGTTGGTCACATGACAAACTCATCTCCTTTAACCAGCTCAAGTCGCTTGAGAACTTGATCATTGTGGACGTTACTTGCTTCTCGTATCCTTTTGCAACCATTAGTTGCGCTCACAGTTTTATTTCTTGCGCTTTTCTGGCAGATGATGCATTCAGTCGCATCAAACGAACTGTCTTCGGGCCTTCCTGAGAGTGTAACAGACTCAATCGTTAACAACAAATCCTTGACGTTGATGCAATCAGAAACTGTTGATGCTCTAAGTCTAACTAACCACTGGCAAGGACCGACTGTATACTGAAAATATGAAATGTGAAAGACTGATCAGCCACAGCGATATATTTATCCGTATTCAAGCAATTTTCAACATACTATGCCTCGAAAATAGTGGAATTTTAGTTCAACAACTCAAAAAAAGAGGGCACCACTTACTAGTCATAGGTCTTGCTTTTAAAGGCTTATTTCACTCATATTATGTCTTATATAATGCTGTTAGAGTGCCAGAAGATGACAAAGACCAATCATGGAGATGTTAAAGTTACAAAAATCGGGTATATACCAAGCATCTATCAATAAAAAATACTTCTGGAGTTTGACCCTCGTGACAAACATTTGCCTATTGGATATGCATGTTGACCAATTAGAAGGATCAGGAAACAAATTATCATGGTATGAACATTGCTGCTGAAATCCTATTTGGGTTGTTCCTCATACTCTATACCCTTCATCATACAAGGCACAGACGCAGTTTCCATGGAACGAATGGGTAGCTCCTCAAGCGAACAAAGAACAGGTCCAAAACAAAACGCACATGGCTTCAAGATGTTGCAGATTATCACTGGATGGATTGTACTCAAACAATTTTGTTTGCGTTAAAAATCGCGATTAATCATGCCTGGGCATGTAATTAACCATTGTAAATTTTGTCTGTTCATGGCGCTGCCATTTTGGATTTATGCAAATTAATCAAATTGAATAGGCATAGGCTTACGTACAACGATTAAGCAGTGATATTTCATGATTGTAACACCACAGATCCATACAAAAAACTCTATTGGACTTCCTGTAACACTTACTTTGTCTTTGTTCTTCTTGAATGATGTCTTAAGCGGGAGCTTTTGGCAGCCATTTTGAATTTATGCAAATTAGGTCACTCAAAAGGGGTTGATTATGGTTCCAATGAATAGCTTGCTATCAAAAACCCATACATAGACACCAAAACCAACTTCATATCAGACTTACTTTTAAAGTTAGACCAATTTAACCAAATTTGGTTGATGTCGCTTTTTGGGGGTAGGGGTAACTTTTGTTGACATTTGACCCCACTGTCACTATACAATACCCTGAATCATAAATATGATGCATGGAGTTATCAAAACACTTAACAAGGAAACTTCTGGCCAATTTTGGTTGCTTTATCTACAAAATTGTGTGTCTGTGGGGTGATCGAATTTTGAGCGACTTTCAAACTGAAAGTGATTTTGGGGCAAAATTTCGCTAAATAGCGTATTTTTTTGCTGAAAAAGAAGGTTTATGGTATTGAACCATGCTAAAAATGTGTTAGTTATGTCTAAATAAATAAATAAATGTTACATTTGAATCTAATTCTGTCTACCAGTGAATTATTATATGAAGACTCAATTTCAGCATTTTGCCCGATGTCATAATCATGTATTGGGCTGTGCAGAAAAAACGTACTTGATCTGGGAGTGTTACCCAAACTTTTTCCAATGGTCTCAACATATAGAACAGGAAAATCCCAAGTTTTGCTGTAAAAGAGAGATGTACACAGAAACCCCCCCAGAGCCAGGACTACATCTCTATACCATAACTGTCAGCGTCTCGACCGCGTCTGGCAAGACGTTCAGGGTGAGGGGAGGGGCCCATCAGTTATACACGTATTGTCTGCTGCTACAGCCGGCGGCAGCCTGCCTACGATATTACAAGGTTACACAATGTGAGCTTCATCCAAAATATTCCTCAAGCATATCACTTCGACACCGGTCAGACCGAAGTGTTAGTACTGTATGATCTAATCCGTGGGGCAAAGGACAACTCGCATATCGCCAACTTGTTCACCAAAGGATCCCATCATCAGAATCTGTCTCATCTATTTGAACCAGAATCTCTTTCCCCAAGACAGATAAATTGCCTGGAACTGCAAACAATTCGTGTTGTTTAGAAATCCAATCGACTGAGCGCAATTCCACATGTTCGGAATCAAATTTATCCTCACAACATCGACTATTCCATGCAGGTGTTTCAAACCGCGGCGAGTCGTCCTTACGGCTACCAGTTTATAGACTTACAAGCCCATAATCCAGAGATGATTGCCGATGGACGACCCAACTGTTACCCAGAGGGGCCACGCGAGGTCAGAGTGTGAGCCAGCGAAGTTCAGTCCATCCACATTCGACAGCGCCCGTCCAGCGGGTGACTATCCAGCCCGCCCACATATAGCGAGTCAGCTTCATACCACTAGCCCCGGAGTCCTCTCATTAACCAATCGTGACAGTCCAACTCAACCCCGTGCAAGAGAATGAACATAACGTGAACAAAGACTACGGTGGGATCTGTTTAAAGAAAGCATGGCCGCTGAGGTAGAGGAGACGTTGAAGGCCACAGAAAACAAGTTTCACCACAAAGGATACGAAGGAGGAGGCCGCAAGTCTAACCCATAACACAGTGGCACACAGACTACGACGGGCTTTAGGTCAACAGTTTGTCAACCTATTGGCCCAATATGAATTGCTGGACAAGAACGTGGTCCATTTGGAAATCGAAAGTATAGCGTCGATGTTGAAAATCCCAGGCATAACCTGGACAGTAGCGTATGTCAGAGCGGTGGCTCAAAAGAAACACCTGACTGAACACATCATTAAGATAAAAAACATCCACAGTTGAACTATAAATAGCCGACACGAGACCATTCTCCTCATTTCACCATGATCACAGCGGCATCCACGTTGACCAATGTAAACTATAATGTGAACCCAATAATGGAGATATTCTAGCCGAAGCGTTACGTGAAACCTACATTCAAATCGATGCTATTATCGACGCTGTTCAAGCTGGGACCACAGATGTAGCTCAGTATCAAGGTATTCGTTGTCATCTCACGCTCACGGATGACATCCAATGTGTGACGGGGGTATGTCTTCAGTTGCATAAAAAACATATACCCTACCCAAAGAGGATATCACACAACTACCCGTGTCCAGAATCTGCTGAACTTGCAAGAGGCATATCAAACGTTTATGAAGGCGCAACCGGAGACGGGAAATAACGTCTTAGCCTCCAACTGACACAACTTTTTTCGAAGGGGACCCCCAAGAGCTGAGCGATATGGCATTGGTGGGCGTTAATCTCCATAAAAGCAAGCATATGCGGATAATCGGTGTTCAGCCTTCAATGCAGCTTATACATGCACTGAGTCCAAAAAGACGTCCACCAGACACTACAATATGATGCGACACAAGAAGAATATACTTGGGTAAGAAGACTCCGAGTAGTCCACTGAGACTGATACTGAGACTACTGACTGATAATGGTGAAGATTTCTGACAGTCTGTCCACTGATACAGAAAGCTTGACCTCAGATAGCCAAGAGACGTCTCAGGGAAGCCTGAGTGAGGAATAATCTACTTGTTGTGATCACATTGTGGATGAGTTCATTGATACTCATGCTGAGGCGATCGAAGATGCCGGAACGGATAACTTATAACAGGTTTTCATCCAAATGCGCCAGTGCATCAGAAAAACAGCTGTGACTATCTATGAACAGTATAGCCTGCTGTCGATTGAAACGAAAGACGACCCCTCGCATAGGACCATCATGATGGCCAAGTATCATTTGGAAGAGGATATGGGGCTACCACCCACAGGGGACCCAAAACACGAGGTCAAAATGCGCAAACAGCTATTCCCGGACATAGTAGTTATAGTATCATGGACTGCCCCAATACGCTTAGGAGAAGCTGATAAGTGTGAACATGGCCGAAGATTGACAGAAGACGAATTGGCGACTTGTGATTGGACAAGAGCATCTGAGAATATGTCTAATGGATAAGAGGGAGCATGATAGGTGCTAACCAAATGGCGGCTTCTGTTTGGAAAAAGAGCAGCAGACGAAGCATCTGATGCACACCGTACTATTATGTGAACACACACAACGCGGCTCCCAAGAATGGATGTGATGTGATGGAGGGGATAATAAAGAAGGGCACGCCTGTGAAAAGGATGTCCAGGACCACGAGTCCATCTCGACCTGAGAAAACGTCCACTCAAATTCCCCTTTGCTACTACTCGCCGACTGCGCAGATTGGGTAAGAAGACTCCGAGTAGCCCACTGAGACTGATACTATCCACTGATACAGAAAGCTTGACCTCAGATAGCCAAGAGACGTCCCAGGGAAGCCTGAGTGAGGAAGAAACTACTTGTTGTGATCACATTGTGGATGAGTCCATCAATACTCATGCTAAGGCGGTCGAAGATGCCGGACAGGATGACTTACAACAGGCGTTCATCCAAATGCGCTCGTGCATCAGAAAAAAAACAGCTATGGCTATCTATGAACAGTATAGCCTGCTGTCGATTGAAATGAAAGATGACCCCTTGCAAAGGACGATCACGATGACCAAGCATCACTTGGGAGAGGATAAGGGACTACCAACCACAGAGGACATAAAACATGCTGTCAAAATGCACAAACAGCTATTCTCAGACATATTGCCGTTACAGAATCATGGACTGCTCCAATATAATAAAGGAGGGGACGCCTGTGAAAATGATGTCCGGGACCACGAGTCCATCTCGACTCCAAAATGTCCACTCAAATGCCCCTTTGATACTACTCGCCGACTGCGCATGCACAAATTGACAGTATTTCGAATAAAACCACACCAGTCGGATGCTTCCTCACGAGCATTTCAAACACACCACAGGCAGCTCATTTGGATCACGGATGGTTCATCGCGAACCTCAAAATGTCTACGTGTACCCAAATGCCCTTATTATACTACTCCACGAATACGCAGATCAACAGCATTTCCACACGGAACCTGACGTCGGGCTCTTCTCCATGGGCGCTTAAAAATGACATCCCACACGGTGCACTTGGACCACGGATGGTTCACCTCTACCCCAAAACCTTCACTCTAAAGCCCTTTTTCTAATACTTCACGACTGAGCAGGAGCAGATTCTACTCCTCGACACTTCAATACACCTCACACAGCCCATTTGAATCAATGATGGACCATCTCTTCCCCAAAAAAATTCACCTAAATGCCTGTTTTCTACTACTTCTCGACTGCGAATGCGCAGATTGACACTGGAAGTGACATCATCCCCGAAAGTGACATTATATCCGGAAACTCCCCAAGTGATTGAGACCCACGTGTAGGGGAGATTGGTATACACTGGGAAATTTTTCAGCTTTTTGCAAAAATCTGTTATTATTGTCCTGTTGTGTAGTCTTGTATATACCCTCGTAACAACTTATATTTAGTATGACCAGAAGTTCAGGTAATGAACTTCTGGTATGACATAGTCACACAAAATATTCAGAAATATCTGTTATACTATTCTCCAGAATTCTTTTTTAAAAACATAAAAAAATGTGTCTCACTTTTGTAAGACTTGTTTATCCATGATGGTATATATATGGACGTCTCACATGTTGTAAGACATGTTGGTATCGTGACGGTCATTTGTCTACGAAACTATCTTACATGTTTTCGGGAGTGGACTCGGGTGTGTTAACATCACTGTATTGCATTAGCTACAACATGTAACCTAGTGATGACGTTTATATTGACCTTATATTGTCACTAGGTTACAAGCCACTGCAAACCACATTTGTCTTTTATTTTCCGTATGGTATAAAGAATCAAGTTACGGCCACATACCTATCATTTCTTGGTAGATGGTATCATTTCGAATAGCGGTGACACACTGCCCGCAAAATCCGCTGCCGATTTCATCGCATTTCAGCCAGTTTTTCCAGCAGCTCTCGCTTCGATCTGCAATTTGTCTTCCATGTTTCTTTTCGAAATGAACTGCGCATGCGCCAATGCCGTGACCTTTGTAAAACCGGAAAGCGTGGTAGCAGACGATTTTTAACTTGTCAAAGTTAAGCATGGATAATTGCATTAATTGTAACAAACCCTTTGTCAAGGGACATAAGGGCTACAATAGAGTGTCGTTAAAATCTCTCACATCTCCTAAAACAGTGAGAAAGTTTTACAAAGGTCACGGCATTGGCGCATGCGCAGTTCATTTCGAAAAGAAACATGGAAGACAAATTGCAGATCGAAGCGGGAGCTGCTGGAAAAACTGGCTGAAATGCGATGAAATCGGCAGCGGATTTTGCGGGCAGTGTGTCACCGCTATTCGAAATGATACCATCTACCAAGAAATGATAGGTATGTGGCCGTAACTTGATTCTTTATACCATACGGAAAATAAAAGACAAATGTGGTTTGCAGTGGCTTGTAACCTAGTGACAATATAAGGTCAATATAAACGTCATCACTAGGTTACATGTTGTAGCTACTCGGCAACATAATTTGAGAGCAACAACAACAACGGCAACAAATTCAAGGTAATTAGTGCATGGAATAACATTGCTACATAATATATAGACAAATATGGGTAGTATATGTGGTATTCTTCTTATTTTCGTTGTAATTATCTTCGTACTTCATCCAGATTAAAGTCAAATTTCTCGCCAACAGATGCAGCACCTCCACTCACGTCGTCTGCCATTTCCTCATTTCGCCCATTTCCTCATCAAAATTATCTCCCTTTGGCTGTATTTGATTTGAGCAAATCGGAGCTCCCGAATATATAATCCGGGTCTCCCGATCAAGCAACTTGCTCCTATCATTTAGAATACCAACACGGGCAAAACATTCAGGGCCAAATTTACATAAGGTTACACAAGTCGCACAGAATAATATAGATTGATACTTGTAAGTTACTATTCCAAACGACTTCAAAGTCTAATTCAGACTGGGCGTTTAGTTTATCATTGGTCTCGTCAACTCGTAACGCCGCAATAATCTTTTGGTCTATGCCACTTAATTATTTATTTGTCCGTTCTATCATCATCTGAGACTGAAAATAAAGAATTATTATTATTATTATGAAAACAAATGATAGACTCAGCCCAATGTCACAAAGTAATAGAGATTGATAAATATTACCGGTACTCGATCAAGGATGTTATTGAAAACATATTTGGAAAATTATATTGAAAAAGACATCTTATGTTCATCTTCGGTTTTTAATTATCAGCTTTAAACATAGTTACAAGTATGCCCTATTGTGCTATTTTAATTTGCTGGCTAGATAACATGATACTAAAAGATATTATATTGAAATAAATAAATAAATAGAGTATTTGTTGATTTTTTTCATAGAAATCTGCAAGGCCTTTTTCCCATATTAGTGAAAACACTGCATCAAATTATGAAGGGGTGGAAAAATATTCAGGTGGGTAAATGTTCATATAGATATAGGTCTCTATTATTGAAGGCGGCTCTACTTCGGCCCGCGTTGTCTTGTCATCCAAAACAACGCCATGAGGAACACAGTCCCTGTTCTCTAGTCCAATTCAGACCTACCAAGATCTGATGACTTTAATAGCCCTTTAATAGCTTTTTAATTACTGAGTTTGTTTGCTGATCTCCACGGGATTCCAACAGCCAGAATTTAGCAAAAGTAGTACCGGCAGAGTTCAGTTGTTGACATCTGGCACCTTAATAGGTTAATACCGAGGGCTAGTTCCAAGGAAATCGCACAGTACCGGAACATTGGCCTATCTGATATTAGAAATTCACAGCAGTTGAAACTTCTGATTCATTAGCCAGATGGGGAATTTCATGCGTTCTGAAGAAGACATGACAGACATATCATAAAGAAATATAGATTATGGAATAACGTCAAACTACATTATGAAATAGTCGAAAACAGAGTTTATTTGAGAGCTCTCCCACGTGATCGATCAATATAATACGGAGGACAGGACATGTGTCTGAGAGTTTCGAAAAAAACACAATATCTTTGTCTAATTTTTGTACTTTCAGGATGGGGTGGGGGTCGGTTACTGTGGATAGTTTGGTTTAGATAATCTCTGCGTTTGTCATGTTGAAGAAGACAGAAAATTAAAAAGCGAACTACATCTACTAAATGTGGGAAACATGTGATGTTATGGATGGCGAAGTGGGCGCAAATGATGAAACGAGACATCGAACACGCAACCGTATGCTGACCCTGGTTGCCGCTATTTGGAATTACCCCTGATCAGATGGTTGTGGAATCAAACAGATAGCTATTGGTAGTAGATAAAGTGGGCAGAGCATGACGCCCTCTGTACATGTTTCTCGACAAATATCTGTAGGTTTATTGTTTTGGTGGGAAATTGATGCCGTACGACTTCGGGCATTACAGTTTAGCTTTTCTGGGTATTCTTACATTTTCCAGTTTTACCCCATGTTGAGGCGTTTACTCCATCAGACGCCCACGATGCTCATCCAGTAACATCAGATGAGTTGTTTCAGCTGACCTGTCATCACAGCTCTCGTGCTAGCGTATTTAATTCCGCTTAAGCCGATGCTAGGGGCCGTGTGAATACTTCATTGTCTCCACATGAACTGCTACAATAAAAGCACGGCTGAGATACTAAGGCTGCATCCGATAATCCACCGAATTTTCGGGTCTGAATGTTAGGTTTCGACGAATGCTTTCCTGTAGAGTCATATGATTGCTTTTCAGTCGCCAGCCGTCGTCAATTTTTCCCACCTCTTGCATACCGCTCTAATATATCGCTGTCGGAATGTGTCAGCTCGTTATTTATTTTTTTCCCTAGCTACTGCCAAAATCAGCAAGGGCAGCTGTTCCTATCTACATCTCATCCAGGCCAGATCTGAAGAATATGTAAAATATATACACAAAAAAGAAAGACATGTTGTGTTCCTCTCATACAAAGAAGTCATGTACATGGGAAAGATAAACGTGATCATAAAATTGTTGTTGCAACGTCAAGCTCTGTCTGGTACTTCAATCTGAGATATATTGTTCATTGGAGACAACCTCGGGATGTCACATCAATATACCAATAGGCCCCTATAACCGCTGCAAGATCAACAATTGCATCTACCACTTTAATATATAACAGTCTAACAGCAAAACATCAAATGCTGAACAAACTGACCTAGATAGTGTATTTCATTTGATTACTTATATCTACCAGGCTCTCACGGGTGTACTAGCATTGCCAACATTTTTAGACAAATGATCATGTCGATCAGAAATGGGGATTTCCCCTCTTTCCCAGCGCGGTGTCAAGTCAAACATACACAATAATTTCGTCATGCCATATCCAACCGTGCCGAGAGGCAATGTAAGAATCGGTTGTCCGGCCATTGTATAGCAGGAGTATGAAAGGAACCGTGTGTCCGTGTCATTGGTGGTGATATGATGTTAGAAATGGTGCCCTATGTCTGAAGGGTGTGGATGAGAAAGGTGTAGGGTATGGCGCATTCACCCTACGGGTAATGTGCTGGTACTGATAGTCCGGTGGTCATATTCCATATAACCCCTGGAAATCGAAGGTGATATATCCAGAGAGTAGAATATGGAAAAACACATAAATCATCCCAACGAAGGGATTCCTCCGCCAGTTATTTAATATTATATTTCTGAAATAAAGTAGAACGCGACGTTAAACCTTAATTCTCTATTCCCCTCTCCTGAAATAATATATGGTTCGTGCAGAAGCTTTGTGGTAAATGATATGGTGTGAAATAGAATGATTTGAGAGCAAAATTGAAGGAAATGGTGTCCTTCATTTAAGGCGATAAGAAATTCAAAACTAGCATGGGTTCGGTACTGCGGGAACTCCCGCCGGTTATTTCATAATGTACTTCTGAAAACAAATAATGAAATAAATAACGTATTACTGATTATTAAAAAGAAATATATTGTTGGTGATTCGGCATATATGTGTGTGTATAAACAATGTACACTGCATCTCAAGCCTTAGATAGATTAGTATCACATGAGGTTGAGAAGCTGTGGATAGGAGAAATTTTAACATTTGGTGCCCCAGAGGCGGAGACATCCCCCCCCCCCCGAGGGTACTGCATAGGTTGAGAAAGTGTAGCGTCATATAATCTCCCGGAATATATGAGAATTGGTGGGGGGAGGGATATAGTTCAGGAGACATATCATGGGTCCAGATGGGAAATTTGCATTAAAAATTGTTGAAAAAACGAAAGTATCCAGTTTCGGACAGAGCTGAAAAACAATAGGTGTCTTTCCCCAGACAGGAGCAATATGCACAACAGATATGAAGTTGATTGACGAAGGCATTCGGAAGTTATCCGACGGAAAAGATTGAACAAAAGGGAAATTTGCATATAAGGAGATTTGTAGATAAAACCCCAGTTCCCTGTTTCGGACAGTGCTGAAAAACAATACATGTAGGTGTCTTCCCCTAGGCAGGACCAATATCCATCACATGTCCTAAGTTGATTGACAAAGGCATTCAAAAGTTATCCGACCGAAAAGGAAAGTGGGAAAAAGAAGTAGCGGGAGAAGAAACTGACAAACACATAAGTCATCCCTGGGGATGTTTAATTATTCGATCCTGAACAAGATACTGTCAGATCGACCAGAGATAAGTGACAATTTGGGGTCATATGCATTTAACAATGATTGCTTAAAGTGCAAGGTTCAAACTCACGGAACTCCGATCTAGACCCAATTCACCATCACATGTTAATATTGATCCTTCGTCGTGGAATGCAAAATACACATACCTTTTTTCTGTTATTACAGGAATATCAGAATACCGTCGTGCTGGGAGGGGTTTTCCAGTCGCGATTTCGAGAATGTAAATGCCACCCTAAAGTGGAAAGTATGTACCAAAGTATGTCTATTTAAATCAGTCATCTACTTTGGGGCTTGTGAAAGCTAACTTGTTAGTTTCGCATAAATTTCCTTTCGCGCAGCGTGTATAACAAACTGAACTCTACGAAATGACTGTCATTACTCTGTGATAGTGATAATATATCACGCTTGAAATAACTTTGCAATAAAACTCCATATTAGTTGCTTCTGCACCTAGGCTCAGTTACATAGGGTAACGTCATGATGTATTCATTTGTAAGCGGACAAAGGTCATTTAGGCTATATAAAGTAATAACAAGCGGCTAGTGGGTGTATCGCGTTAATCACATGCCCAGTCAAATTAACGAATGTTAAACTGCACACATCTCTATGACCGTACACATCATTATTGACCTTTGTCCCATCATGATATCACCCTATGCAATTCAGCTCCGGAACAAAACATCTATTTAGAGAGAATTACAAGTCAGTTCAAGTGTGATATATTATCAATAATACGGAGTCATTTTACCGAGTTCACTAGTGTACATGCTGCAAAAGATAATTTTTGCGGATCGTTCTATTGATTTGACAAGCTTCAGGATAGTCGACCGATTAAAATGGACAGACTTTAGGGGTCACGTCCAATCGGTCGAGACGGTTTCTCGATAAACGAGTAAAACCGATAAGTATCTCGTCTCGAAGGGTCCCGGTCTATCTCTATCGATTGTTGTCCTGGTTTGCTCCCGGTTTTCTCTCGAAGCACAAGTCCATCTCGATCCCCCTCGAAATAAATCGACTTTCTTCGAGAATGGAATCGAGATGCCTTCAAATGAAGGTTTGAACCATTCGGAAGGCGTGTGCTCACTCTATATATACGTCTCTGTGGCAGCGACACTAATCTCGGTGAGTACATATGCATTAAGCCACGGATAATGAATTACATTAAACATGATTCATTTAACATTATTTTACTATTCCGTCTAGAGCTCTGTGGTCGCGTACTTGCTCTGATTGCGCAATTTCACAGCACGTTATGCATGGATTCGAAAGAAAAAAACAATTGAATTTCACAGATTGGCTCAATATTATTATTCAGTGTAACTTAGTTTTTAAAATTTGAATCACTTTAAGAGATGCGTCCAGGAAGTGCGCATTGCAATAAATTCTACAAGTCTAGAATAAATTCCACATGTTCTTCTGAAAGTATATCAGAATGGGAGATTTGATTAACAATACTTATTTGATAGGATCTTGACTTGAAAATTGTACCACGTTTCGTCAAAGGTTTCCCCGGTATTCAGAAATACAGTGGCCTTGAAGACCACCGGAAAATATGAACATAAACGCGTAATCGAAGTGTTTGGGCTTTCTCTATCAGCTTTTCACGCAGACAAAATGCGGTATTGTTGATAGTAAAACCCTGAGTGCACTCTGAATTGGGCGATAATTATATTCATCGTCTGGTTAATTTGTTAGACACTTGAAACTAGCAATAAATAACAGAACGTGAGTATCTTATCAATACCTGCCAGAATTGTTTTTCTTTCAAAGTATTTAACCCCTCTCTGTTCGCTGTTGTTTCAAACCGACGGTTTCCACAGACCGGCTGTGGTGTGAATTATCAACATCTCCAGTCCCGACTGTCAATATTTCCGCTAACCTCTCCCATGCACGCAAGCTTTTATCAGAAATAAACTGTGTTGATATAATCTCCTGACTTGAAGTATATCACAAGAGAGTAATTCCCAGTAAATTGAAATCTGCAATGAATGATACATAATGAAAAAAAAAATCACACGCCTACGAAAATACACCGGTCAAACACTTCATTTTCAATATTTCGGTTGAAACGATCCATGTTTCCTTTTAAAATAATTTTATGGAACAATAATTATCGATGTGAGAGATCATTCAATTATATATTTATACTTTATATAGATAAATGAAATGTTTTCTTCAAATGGATGCAGGAAACTTCCGATCATGGATACATCGATTAAACGTTGAATAACATGGAAGGCATCTTTAAGAAATCGTGGTTGGTATTCTATTTTGGGACGCGATATGCGTATACGACGGGCGCCCCCAAAATATGGCGCTCGCACAAATCTAATCGCATGAGAAGCTAAGAAACGGCCAATTTAACGGCAATAAAACACGAACATATGCAAACCGGGACCCCCTTCGAGATTAACGATCAATTTCATAGCCATCTCGAAAACCGGGACGTTTCGATCGAGATAGAACCGGGAGCAAACCGGGAGACGTCGCCAGGGGTCCCGGTTCTGCCCTCCCGGTTTCAGCCGAGAAATTTTTCGACACAACTCGAAGGCATCGAGAAAATGCCTCGATTAATTGGACGTGACCCCTTAGTGAAGTGATTCAATACCAGTGACTTCGTAGGATAGCGCCATCAGTAGTTGAAGACGTGATATTAATGAATATATTTTTGAGAGCAATATCAAACTATGTGGTTAATTAATGGTTATATTTTGTATTATGACGGCCAGCTTGGATTTTGCGAGTAATGGCAGTGATTGTTTCAGAAGACACCAATAGATTATAGTTGCTTGTTATAAAACGAAGAAAATATGTATAGCCAACTAAGTTTGTGATTTGGGAACAATTGGAAAGCTCTTTCTGGGAAATGTATCTTCGCTTAGAAGCTACTATTATACATATGGTGGAAGATGCGTCGTTTTAACATGGGGATAGACTTACATTTACGTTTCGTGCAACTCGGTATATGGAAAGAACTGATAAACATGTATTTCTGTGTTTTACCTTGGTGTTGAGAGCAACTATGCTACTAAGAATAGACATTCAAACTTCGCTATTTTTATTGCAGAATGTTTTAATAGTTGGCAACAAATGCGGCCTGGGTGTTATACTTTTCAGCTATATGGTGGTGGTGAAATCGACCCAGGTAGTTAATTTAAATATCAAAATAACTTATAGAAATATACTTATGTGTATTTGTGGTATTACTGGACTGGTATAGAATAAAATGTGTCCAGATTTGGTCTTAAGCATCCTGGTCACTGAAATAATTAGATTGAACAAAATGAATCGAATTAAAATTGTGCAAAAATACGATTTCGGCCGTGCCTTGATTATTATGACTCCAATAACCAGCTAAAGTAATTGTCCGAGGTGGAAAACAGCCATTCCTAGTCCATAGGATCTACACAAATGGCCTGGGTGGTTTATCGCTTTCAATATGTTGGTTATGTCTCCTTGACTACGCTAAAAACTCATGCATCTAGACCCATTTGTTCCCTCAGATTTGATCGGTACATGAAGTACTGACCATCCCGGGCGTATAGTTAGAGGAATTAACACTTGCTTAGTTTGTCAATGGGAACAACCTGTAATATCGGCTTAGTGCTACCTGCCGCATTAATACTGAAGATAAATTCTGTGAGAATGAACTCCATGCTGATGTACGAATTTGAGTAACGTGTCTCTTTTGATAACAAGCGACCAGACCAATACCTTGAACAATAACAGAACACATTTTTCATTAACAAACGAACTGCTACTTAAGCAGTAACAAATATCCGAGACTAACTCTTGGAGTTACTAAAAGAGTAATGACGAACCTAAGTAGATTAGAATAGTTATCTCCCTTTGTTAAAATGTACCATGACGAGTCTTCTTCCACATTTGCGCTCTCAAACGAGGGATTTCGACACTTAAATAAGGCCATCACATGTTTCTATACATATTGAACTTTACACAGAAAAATAATTAAAATATTACTTTTTTATTATGCCAATTAATCAATTAATTAAAGAAGTCCAACTAATGAAACTCATACCTTCCTTTGTCGTCAAGTTTTTTTTAACTAAGATAGAACTGTTATTGTCATATATAGTACGTAAAAAGCATGAGAATAAACAATGAGGACGTGATTATGTATTAACAAAAGCATTAAAGGATTAATGAAGCGACTGTTGTTTTTGTTATATGGTATTTTGCAAAATACAGAAAAAGGTTACCATACACAGGTCAAGGTCATTAAGTTTTAACCATACAGTTCACAATGAAGTGTAAGCATTTCCCCTTTTTTTCTTTGCGGGTACATCAATAGATTTTAAAATCCATGGCTAAAAATGAATTACCTTTACCAATATTTGAATGGCAACGTTTCGTTAATTTGCACGAGCTTCTTCCATATTAGATTGACCAAAAGTGACAAGCGTATAGCGGTAAGGTGTTCATTTCATTGCTGTGTTTCTTATTGCACTCTCGGCATTTATCAGTTATTCCAGGAAAAAATTGCATCGCACTTGCAATGACATCTTAAGGCATGCTCTTTTCAGAATTTTACAAAATACTCTGTAACTATTGTTTTCAATAACGAAACAGTGGAAGTGGAATCTCTTTATTCAATGTGGTAACGTTACTTAATTTCGTAGTTTACAGGACGTTGAAACATTGCAAGAACAGTCACACATTGTGTGCTATTTCAGTATGCAATAAACTAAAGATACTGTGCAACTATGCATGCATTATACGAGATTGTATAATGAAGTCAACGACTCGAGAACTCATTAACAAGAACAGTTACACAGTTTTTGATATTTCAGTATACAGTAACTAAAGCTACTGCACAGCTGTACATGCATCGTAAATTTCTGCCAAGTAAGAAAGCATCATTGTTATATCGTTATTGGAATATGTAGAAAAATCCGGTAAATTAAATGGAGATTTTGTTACGTGACTAGGTTAATTGTTAAGGTGGGGATGGCTCTGATAGATTTAACCATTAGCGATATCTGAGAGGATTAGAAGGGGATTCAACAGCCCAAATAAAAACAATGGGAAATATCATTCTGGGGCCTCCAAAGTAAATCTTTCGTCAAAAGCGCACTTCCTTCATGTTTTATAAAGCGGTTATACAAGACTATTATTTCGTGTTATCTCGAGAAAAATGCAATCACATGTAAATCTTTTGGCCTGTTATCTTAAGGATAGAACACAGCGGGTCAGGCTACGGGAACAGAGAATCTCAATCTCTGTTGAAGGGTGTCCCTCAGTGTTCGATTTGTGGCCATGATTCGTTAACATTTGTGTAAATTATATAATTATGCCGATGACACCATATCAAGTTTTCATTGTGATTCTTTTATATTACACTCAAAATTGGAAGAAAATACTGAACGAACCACTTGGCAGCAAATCCTGGTAAATTGTTCTCAGTCCCAACAGAAATCATATTTGTTGCCTGAACTTCGATGTCTTCGCGAGGAACAAATCCTTGATCATCTCATTCAGCAGAATTATTTTGAAGCATACTCGACGACAAATATCTACACGCTTTTCTCTATTTCATATAAGCATCATCATATCACCTTCATATAGAGGGCGTGACCGCAACAGGGCATGTCATTTGGATGGTGATGTTCCCAAAACACGTTAATATATAAACACAAATCATTGCTCAGGGGCGAGGAACTCCGATACATCTACACGCTACATATCAGTCCTATATTTCGTCAGTCTTTTTAATTACTGTACACTGACAGGACAAATTATTCCAAATGGAGAGATGAGCTTCGTGAAAAGTCATTCCCAAGGCTTCAAAGGCACGTGAGAGGAAATATTGTAATTTACTACTCTGGTTTCCGGTCTATCCACCAGCTCGTTTCGGACAAGCTCGGTGACTTCCTCGATAATCTCCGACTTCAGGCTCTTGAAATCTTTCATCTCCGAGTGCATGCCGATCATTGCCGACTTCACGTCTTTCATCTCTTCTCTGAACTCGTTGAAAACATCCCGAAATTGATCACCAAAAGCTTCCACCAGCAGCGCCATCTTTTCTTCACGCTCAGTCTGGCTATTCTGTAGTTTATAGTTCAGTGTATCAACCTGCTCTCTGAGTCGTGTGATGTCATCTCGTAACTGATTGATCTCTCCCTCTTGTGCGTTGTGCATTGACTGCACTTCTTTTTTCTCCATTTCCAGGCCTTTGAGCTTGTGTTCCAGCTTCTGTATTGTATGTTCCTTCTCTTCAATTATCTCCTTTAAGAACTTCACTTCCTTCTCATGTTCCTCGTCAATTTCGTTCACTCCTCTGTCTCCTCTTAGCTTTTCGACCTGCTTATTCAAATTTTTATTCTCGATTAATAATTTGCTATTCAACTTCTTGACGTCATTGTTTTGTTTTTTACAATCGCGCATATCACTAGCCAATTTACGTATTTCTCTCGTGTAAACTTGGACCGAAGTTACATCCAGTGCCCTTGACGGTCGAGACATAGTTCTGAAAGATACAACGGAAATACATTCATTCTCTAAGTCACTATTTTGGTTTAGTTTACAGGTCATCATCTTGCCGGGAAACGATCCAGCAATATGTGGTAAACATGTGAGTATGTTAAACAAATCGTTCAATAATGTTTCATAGAAAAGATGTACATGTAGATTCGATGAGTGTTATTGCAATCAGAATATTTGAATACACCTGTGAGGCACGAATTCCAACCATCACGCAGATCGAATTACAGTTATTTATCAATCACCCTGAATGTACAGTAGAACTGTACCATACAAATAACCTTATCTTACATTTTCGCTCGTCCGAAGTTTTCTATCTGCTGGGTCTGAACACCTTTTCGACTCTAAGGTCGACCGAGATCGGTATCCAGAAAATGTTTTGAAGTGACAATAAATCGCCTA
Source organism: Hanleya hanleyi (assembly GCA_036873755.1). Taxonomy (NCBI): domain Eukaryota; kingdom Metazoa; phylum Mollusca; class Polyplacophora; order Lepidopleurida; family Hanleyidae; genus Hanleya; species Hanleya hanleyi. The sequence goes on along the minus strand of JAVTVY010044411.1, from coordinate 20,222 downwards.
TTATATTGCCTCCTATATCATATTTTATTATGAGATAATTTTATACAATATGTTAAATCATACTACATATAATGTGACATATATGTTATACAATGGACAAGAAACCTGTGAAAAGCAATCAGAGCAGGGCGCCTAAAATGTTTTATCTCTGATCTAGTGACCTCTCATAAATATATCCCAGTTCCCACACACTGATTTTTATTGCCTAGATTTTATTGATATTTTCAACCGCGAGATCCATTAAAAATAAATTTTCACTCAATTATTATCAGATTTATGACATACCCCGTATGGAGTACATACTATATCTGGTTACGAGCTTAATCAAACGATTCGGGTTAGCAAACTATAATGTATCGTTGCCAAGGCAACACATATTTTAGTCGGTTGCCAGTTCAGTGTGTTACGATTTTCAACAACATTACCACATTCAGTAAAGAACTGTGTAATTAGAATGACTAATTATTAAAACCATTAACACTTGACTGCCCTAATATTGTAATCGTGCGTTTTTGTTATTGTCTAATAATTCCCTGGTTGTGTATTTCTTCATATTCCGTAAATCTATAATTTTTCTCATGACTTGATAATGTAATGTTTACGTAAAATGTTCGGCTATTAACTCTATATCTTAGTATTTTGACGAATAGCGGTGTGTATATAATTTCCACTGTACATGACTGGGATCTCCCAGGGATTATAGTTTACGTCGATTATATTTTACGTTGAATATGTCTGGAATCGCCCCATTGTCTTAAGTTGGTGAGACATGTAAGAACAGATGACTTGATAGGGTTAGTACATCATCGATCTGAAATTTTTTATCTAATACCGCTCAAGTGGGTGCTAGGGGCCACAGGCCCGCGAGACAAGAGTGTTGAGGCTGTGGGCGGTGGTATTACGGTGGAGTGTCGAAATATGGGGTCTCTATATATAACCCCATGCTTTATATAAATCCACATCAAGGCGTGAAACGGACTTTGGCTGAATCGAGAAATAAACAGTCTACCACCAAACAAAATACATCAAGATATTCTACAGGTATCACTTTATATATTCCCGTCGTCAAATTAGTAAATTTGTGCAATTTTTTACCTTTGCCGGGCGATTCAAAATCCAACCTAACTGTCCATCCATCTAGGAACAGTTAGATTATGGCGGGCTTCGTTCTCAATTCTGATTGGTCAGTCTCAACAGCTGATCAGTGCGTGACCTCTCTTGCCGGAGGCGTGTCGAGACTGACCAATCAGAATTGAGAACGAAGCGCGCCATAATCTAACTGTTCCTAGATGGATGGACAGTTAGGTTGGATTTTGAATCGCCCGGCAAAGGTAAAAAATTGCACAAATTTACTAATTTGACGACGGGAATATATAAAGTGATACTTGTAGAATATTCTGATGTATTTTGTTTGGTGGTAAACTGTTTATTTCTCGATTCACCCAAAGCCCGTTTCACGCCTTGATGTGGATTTATATTAAGCATGGGGTTATATATAGAGACCCCATATTTCGACACTTCACCGTAATACCACCGCCCACACCCCCCAAAACTCTTGTCTCGCGGGCCTGTGCTAGGGGCCGTGCGGTCATGTCATTCAAGATGTCCACATGAGCAAACGCAATAAAGGCTTGGCTGGGATACAACTCATCACAGGAATCACTTTCACTTCTTCTGAAGTTCTTATAAATATGCAGTCAGTATGTTGGTCTGTCCGGTCACATTACGTCTTGTCAGTACGCCGGCATCGTTTTCACCACCCTTTTAATGTTGCGTTTAATTGTTGCCGTTATATGGGGAGAATCGGCTGGTGGACGTTTCGTCCCTGAGGCTCGCCCTCCGTACAAATCATTGTAATCGTAGTTTTCTGACATTTAAACACAGTAGGAAATAAAGCGCTGGTCGGTGTCGGGCCTCACACGTGTTTCTTCTGAATACGATGATCATTTTACGAATACTCGTTTGGACCGTTTTTTCTATCTAGCTGTCATATAATTAATCATTTCCAACAGAAGACTTGATAGTGCTATTACTTCATCTCTCTGAAATATTTGCATTGCGTTAATTATTGGCAATATATAGTGAGATTATGCCCGAGGCTTGCCCTCTGTGCAAATCATTGTGATTGTAGTTTTCAGACTTGTAAACATGGCGGAGAATGAAGCGCTTAGTCGGCGTCAGGCAGCACAGGTCAGTTTTCAGAATATGAAATTACATTCTGTGAATACTTACATTGTTTATCATAGGACAATTACATCATCGCTCTGAATTATTTTTATCTAATATATTTGTATAAACATATTTGTATTTGTTTCTAATATAGAAATATGCAGTCGGTATATTTGCTTGTGGGGTCACGACTTCTCGTCAGTACGCCGGAATCGTTTTCCTCCACACCTTTATGTTGGTGCAATGAATGCATCAGATCCGTCATTCATTCGGAGGCCATCGTCTATTAAGAGTTTTCAAAGGTCTATAATCCATATACCTGTTTAATAATTAATAATAATAGCATGTATATTAACATAACCGAAAGACAAAAAGTAAATTGGTGTTACCTGAAAGATACCAAAGTTACTCGAAGTCCTGAAGTCCCCAACGCCTTCGTTTGAACATGAAAAGCTGGTTCAATACATTTCTTGGTCAAAGGAAGATTACCCTAGAATCATTTTAGTTTTTGTAGCTTAGTAGAAACTCGGAATCTTGGTATTAAACCATACGTTATTTTATAAACAGTGATGTTTCTGGACTGGTTACATGGGATATTTTTTAATCGCTCTCTTGCCGAGCCGACGTCACAGACGTGAATGTTAGGAATTCCCAGTATTCTTCTTTCCGTCCTTCTGATTGTTCCGTCTTCCGTTATGGTTATTATGTCAAAAACGAATAAACCAATAGACTTCATATTTGTGGATTAATTAACTTGATATCAGTGAGGGAACGGTGGTATTGGTTTTTAGCGGGATTCGTAATCCAATATGGCCGCTGTCGTCATTCTGTATTTCCCTCTACGGACTTGTTGCCTGAAAAAATAATTCGAATAATGAACAGATCGCTGCAAACACACCAAGTGACCTGACATCAGCGATGGGACAATCGGTATTGCGGTATGTGTCATCCAATAGACCACTGCCACCATCCTGCATTTTCAGCTTCAGATTTCATATTTTTATCAAAAGATAACAAAGGAATGAACACACCAATCTCCATCTTTGAGAGTGTCATGATTTCATGCAGTGAGAGGACGTTGAACATTGGTTCTTAACAGAATGTGTATTATATGGATGCGCCTCCATCTTTGATTGTGGTATCTTTTCAGAATAATTTTCATAGATATTCGCCAATCAACTTAAAAAGAAAATTGATGGTGCTTGAAACTGAAAATAATAATGTTTAATCCACGTATAGGCCTAACTTCATATGACTCACGTCAACCTCCGTGGTTTCGTTTCACATACAGGTTCAAACATATCGAGAAACGTTCTTCTATTCATTAGGTTAGGCAAACAAATTCACGTTGGCTGCTGCTATGGAGTCTCAGTTATGCTATACCTCGGGAAGATATGTAACCAAAACTCTAACACAAACATTACTCCAGAGAATGATCATGATGATCGGATTAATATGATCTCCTGCACTTTGGACTGAGAATTGGCGATCCCAAATATGGCGATCCCTTATATAGAAGGGACGCCATTTTGAATTTACACGTGATCCTTGTATTTAAGAAAACAGTTTATGCAAATGGGATTAATCAACCTGATTCGATTGGTTGAAGCACAGGATTTTTAATATAATAGCGACGAAATGACCCGCTACGCGGGCATATGAGTCACCGAGTAATGCCTATACACGAATACCGTTGACATGTCTACCGGTTTTACGGCTATATTTTACAATTCTGATACAAGAGGGTACTGATTAAATGATAAAAATGTTCACTAGGTTATACACTTTACGTTTACAGATACATTAGCAGCTTTCAAATGTCGCTCGCGCTCTGTCAAATACAATAATTACATGATGACACTCCCATTTGCGACATCTGTCTGAGGAGATCTGAAACGCGGCTGTACGTCCAGTGTTCACCGAGTTCAGAGTCCGGAAACATAGAAGACTGATGAATATAAAATATAGATTTAGATGTTCACTGTATTATAAAATTTCGGTTTATTTGTTTTACCGGCAATATATTTTAAACATACGAAATATTCTCGTGTATTTTATTGTAATTAATATGAATGTCAAATATTAGTCCCATATTAGAGTAGCTTTCAAATATTATACGGTAATTCACTTCAAGGCCAACCACTTTTTTTGAGAACACAATTTGGACGAATCCTATCTAGTGACTGTGCGACACGACGCTTGTATTCCTACTTATGGCATCAGCATACCTCTGCATCACACAAGGTTATGCATTGATTTTTTTTATATAACATACGAAAACTCAATTTGAGCGTGCCCACTCCTACCTCGCGGGAATAGCCCAAAATGTTTCTGTGTCGCTCTCCGGATCCATTACATAAACTGTATCTACATTATGCGACTATCGCGTTATAAAGAGAGAGACAGGCATCCTTGAATGTATTGCAGTTACAATTTCAATTCACTGAACATTTAAAAACTCATCGAATTTGGTCAGCGATGGTCTACCTTATACAATTATTGATTCCGCTCTCAAACGATCCAGGAGTCACTGGGAACTTTGCTGAGTCTGCACACACATAAAGCGATACCATCGATTACTTCACTTTTGTGCACTGACATTAATTACAATATAATGTGTGGATTTTGTCGGGGTCAAATCGTCGATATTTACCTTGAAGTTGAGATTTTCCTCCACCAGCCACAAAAACTGGGTCATTGCGGTGAATCTGAGGCTCCTTAACCTACAAATTCTTGGATTTAAAAAAATCCCTATTGCACAAATCATATTGTATGACTCAAATTATGTGTCAAATGTCAGTCATGGGATTTATTGGTCTAATACAATCTGACATAAACAGATACTTGCGGGAAGTTAAGAGGTCTCGATTTGAATCACCCCGATATCTCCTTCTGTCTGTCTCACCGCGAACATACCGATAACTTCTCATACCGATGGCAGTTATATACGACTTTAGGTGCAAGAGGAAGGGGAGGCGGGGGGGTTATCGGATGCATCCATGACGGCGTTGGATGGGACCTTTCCACTCTTGCACATGTTCGTAAGTTTTCAAACAAGATGCAAATCACAAGAGAATCGATATATTCACCCTAATATACTGTCATGTGCCGTTACTAATAATGTGTTGAATAGGTGTGGAATGCTCAGAAGATTTACATATGTATGGTGTATGTGGTCGTTGAGTAATATATGCCTTGTCGGTCGTCTAAAAAATAGCAAATGGTTTTGTCTCCAGCATACTTTAAATGCCGATACGGACTGAAAATTGCTGAAATATTTCATTTCACAGAATTATTTGCATGATTTCTTCAGTGTTCTTGCATTGCAGAACAGTTGCTCGATCAGAATCTTGCTCTCTGAAAAGGGGTAATAACTCTTCTTTTTTGAAACTTTCAGACGCCGGCAAGTTGTGTATTATCGAATGTTTAATTATTACAATAACCTTAATATTGTAACAAGTCCTATAATGAGTATGCATAGTCCGTATTTATACACAGTTCCACTGTCATCAGCGATAAGAAGGTTTTTTTATTGAAGTCTCTGTTCTGCACTGGAAAATCATCAAGAGAATGAAACATTTTCATGACTACACCTTTGAAACTGAAGCCTCAATGCATTCAAATTCAAAAAGCAACATATTCACATACATGTATTCGTATCCCAAGAGAAAAAAAGTTATCGGGGTGTTAAAGACCGCCCGAATGGAGAGGTCAATCATGGAAGAGTTAGTTCACATTTTGAGCTAAAGTTCTTGGCGGCCCGAGTGATTTGGATTTGCATTCATTTGGAACATATATGCCTTTGAGGGAGAGACTTGCTCAAAACGATGATCGCAGTTTACCGATGTCAACAAAACAAACAGCGTATTTCTTTGGTCAAATATTATTCACTGTGTATTATTTTTTCATGATAATGGATTTAGAAGTTTGAATTCGATGCGTTTGTAATGTGTGTAGATCGTAGGTATCACTATGCTCGAAATTATACAAAGGTATAATGATCAGAGATGCATCGACGGAGAAAATGACCACATCATGCAATCCGTAATGTGATCATGGTCTATGGTGTCAGTGGGCGTGGTGATGGTACGGAGACGTAACCGTAACGGAGGTGATTTATTATTATTATTGCATTTATTTTATTAGACCGATATTGAAGAGAAATACCGCTTCAAGGAAAGATGTCTCTTCAAGATGTCTCGACTTTGATGAGGATGTTTGTACTACTAAGTCATGTGTCATGGTAGACAACTCTTGTTCAGATCCATTCAGTTGTAACATTGGTGCACGTCAGGAAGAGAACATGCCTTCAGTACTGCTTCCTTACATATCAATAATTTAGAAAGTTATTTTACAGATAAGCTCGATATTGGTTCAGGACTTTCTTCCTGTGGTGTCGAAAGGAAGGTTACTAGCTTAACGCTTGGTCGGCGTCGGAACTAAGAAGGTATTTGTTTTGAATACGAACTGGCATTCAATAAATACTCCCTCGTTTGGGACGTTTTTTTATTATGTGGCGGTCACACATTTCATCATTTTCCAACTTAATAAAGCTATTATATTATGACTCCGAAATATTTGTATCTAATATCGGTCATGCCGGTGCTAAGGGCCGTGTGGTCATGTCAACTCAATATGTTCACATAAACATCTACAATCAAAGCGTGACTGGGATACTAATCATCACAGGGATTATTTTTTTGTTCTTGTGGTGTTTCAGAAATATGCACTCAGTATATTTGTCTGTGGGGTCGTATGATTTCTTGTCAGTACGCCGGCATCCATTTCTATAACTAATCTAATGTTGCGTTTAATTTAATGTATATACCGACAATACTTTCTTATTCGCAGACTTTTCCAAAGGACTCCTTAACACAACATAAGAGAACTACAGCGACTATTGCGAGACGTTTAAATTTAAAATTTAAAATTTTGTTTAAATGTAGACAAACCAAAGGTTCTTATAATTCGGTGGCAAATTACAACACATATAAGGGAAGTGGGAAGAGGTGCCGACATACTGACAGAGCCACATGACTTCACAGTATAGTCTTCTGGTTAACCTATTCTAAAGCACATATGTGTTGTATCTCAGGTACGCTTTTATTGTACCTGTTCATGTGGCAACATGGATGATATGACCACACGGCCCCTAGCACCGGCATAAGCGGTATTAGATACAAATCTAGAGAGCTATGATTGAAATGCAAAGATCAATGAGTTATTTTATTATAGAAATGAACAACCTGATGTTATAAAGGAAATAATGTATTTGAGCATCACTTTTCCTAAACCTTTTTTTTAAGACTATGGAAAATAAAATAAAACTGGTAAGTAAGTTTGGCATTGAATCGATTTTTGCGATTATATAACCAGACCATGGTCCCAACTTTGATATATCGATGTGAGTTTCTGGACTGGGAAATGTAAAATTAATAAATAGAGCAGAAAATATATTTTTAATATAAATTTTGAAACTTAGGTGCTCTACTCCCAGTCACATGGTCGTGTGGGAATTAGGCAGGTTTCTATTACGTATGCGGAAGTACTCACACGTTGGAAAGTAGCAATCAGAAGAGGAAACGAGAATGAATTAAATAACCGGGTATACCCGTGTGTTTATCAATCATCTGTGAAATGCAGGAATTACAGACTTGATGTAAATAAACAATAATGGCATTGCTGATTTCCAGTGTTCTTTCTAGATAAGTATAATATCGCAGATTAAGCTACTAGACATTAAATTCATCTCATGTAAGCCATCGCATTTGTCAAACTCGTCGTAATTATATGATAACCTTATAAATGTTACTAGTGCACTTCTGTAATTAATAAATCTTGCATGCATCTGATATATTCAAAAGACATCAAAACTGTCATGCCATACGCTTCAAATAACATCGCTGGGCAAAACAACGAGACATTAGAGATATACGAATTAGAGGAGTGTGAGCAATAAAAGTGATTTTCAAATTACACGGGAGTAGTATACAAACAGTCTTAACCCGGCCCTGCACCCCTTCTTTATTATGTATTAAAAATAGAGTTATCTCCCCTAGTTGAAATTTGTATCAGGGGGCGTGGCCTGTGAGTGCACTCATTGACACCGGTGTGAGTGGAGGTGGTTTCAAAATGGCGGCTTGTTTGTGTGTGTTAGGGGTGGTGTGTTTCAAAATGGCGGCTTGTTTGTGTGTGTTAGGGGTGGTGTGTTTCAAAATGGCGGCTTGTTTGTGTGTGTTAGGGGTGGTGTGTTTCAAAATGGCGGCTTGTAGTTGTGTGTTAGGGGTGGTGTGTTTCAAAATGGTGGACAATTGCACTTGCCTCACCCCAGCCCTCATTTGCATATTTTCAAAATGGCGGCTTGTTTGTGTGTGTTGTGGGTGGTGTGTTTCAAAATGGCGGCCTGTAGTTGTCCACATTATGCAAATGAGGTCTTTGGGTTTTTCCCAAATGGTGGCTTAATTTTCAAAATGGCGGCTTGTTTGTGTGTGTTGTGGGTGGTGTGTTTCAAAATGGCGGCCTTGTTGTTACTGAAAATATGCAAATGAGGTCTTTGGGTTTTTTCAAAATGGTGGCTTCTTTGTGTGTGTTAGGGGTGGTGTGTTTCAAAATGGCGGCTTGTTTGTGTGTGTTGTGGGTGGTGTGTTTCAAAATGGCGGCCTGTGGTTGTCCCTCCTTTTGAAAATATGCAAATGAGGTTCAATTGGATATAAAAGGAGTCCATTTTTAGGTAAAGGGTGTATTCAATGCATTACTCTGCGTACGGTCAATCAGTTTCCCACTACACATGTATGTTTATTATCCCTTCCAATGTTGACGATGGATATAAAAGGAGTCGATTTTTAGGGATAGGGGTGTATTCAATCTGCCTTACCTGACCTGCCTGCCTGCCTCCCTGCCTGCCTGCTTCCCTGCCAGTCATCCAGCCAGCTTGCCTATCCGCTTGTATGAGACGAAAAGCATGAGACGTGGAGAAGATTTCCCCTTGGACCCAGCAGCACCTCCGGTTGAAGTCTTGCCTGAAGACGAGCGTGTGAGAGCATCAGCACCTCCGGTTGAAGTCTTGCCTGAAGACGAGCGTGTCAGTGACATTTTGAAAATGACACATCATCCTATCCGTGCTCCTGTAATACTCCCTCCGTGGTTGCTTCATCGAAAAGGCCTGTATTCATTAACAGCAGGGCGAAAGGGGCCCTACAAAGACCGCAAATGTCTGTTTCGATGTTTGGCCGTGCATCTGAACGAGTGTCACCCCAGGCGTTGTGACACAGTGGCCGATGGCTATTGGGAGGAGTATTTAGAGCAGCAAGACTTGGATACGCGGCACTTCCGTGGAGTACCCTTTAAGAATTTGGATGACGTGGAAACACTGTTCCATATTAATATCTTTGTTTATCGATTACGATGCGAGGAGGAGGATACATTTGTGGCTGAATTGGTTCGGCGATCAACAGAACGGTATGCTGCTACCATGAAAGTCAATGTGTTCGACGACAATGGCGTGAGTCATTTTTCGCTCATTCACAATATGAGCCAGTACGCTCAGTCTTTCAGTTGTGCTCAATGCCATCGTGTGTTTAAAAAGTCTTACAACTTACATTGCCACGAGAAAACCTGTGACAACAGTGTCAAGCGAGTATAGCCGGGTGGAGTGTATCATAATGCACCTACTATTTTCAATGATGAATTCAAACAAGTCTTGTTGACGAACTATTGAGAACAAGTGTTGAAAAAACATTTACCATACACATTTATTGATCTTGAGAGCGTATAATTGTATTAAAAATTCAGAGTTTTTTGACTGTTAATTGTATTTAAAAAATTCAATACTCAGATATAATTGTATTAAATTCAATACCCTTGTGAATACGTTCATTCTATGTTAAAATGCTTCACTTTGATACCTTACTCGACCCATCGGTCCACTAGGGGCTCTCCTATCTCCAAAAAGGCTATTTTCATATCCTTCGACCGCCGCGCATGCGCAGAATGCCGATAGTTCAATCCCACACCCAGCCCATTAAATGCCCCTTCACCTAAGCGTCACATCGATACCTCATTCGACCCCATGGGTCCATTAGGGGCTTCAAATGCTTAGTGTTCATTCTTTTTTCCTTTTTTAATAGTCAAATAGCTCCAAAACGTCTATTTCCATTCTTGCGCATGCGCAGAATGCTTATAGTTCAACCCACACCAGTCCATCAGATGTCCCTTCATCTCACCTTCACATTGATACCTCACTCGGCTCCATCGGGCCACTAGGGGCTCTCCTAGCTCCAAAAAAGGCTATTTTCATAGCCTTCGGCCTTCGCGCATGCGCAGAATCACCCTAATTCAAGCCCACACCCAGTCTATCAGATGCTCCTTCACGTCACCTTCAATTTGATACCTCACTCGACCCGATTGGCCCATTAGGGACGCCTCTAACCCCAAAAAGGCTATTTTTGATATTTGATATTTTTGATATCAATCTTCAATCTTCAAAATAGCCTTTTTTGGGGTTATAGGCGCCCCTAGTGGTCCAATGGGGTTGAGTGAGGTATCAATGTGAAGCATTTCACGTCAGCTTCAATTTGATACCTCACTCGACCCACTACCTCCAAAATAAAAAAATCTTCATACACAAGGTGTTGATATCGATCTGCAAAATAGCCTTTTTGGCGTTAGGGGAGCCCCTAGTGGTCCAATGGGGTCGAGTGAGGTATCAATGTGAACCATTTCACGTCAGCTTCAATTTGATACCTCACTCGACCCACTACCTCAAAAATAAAAAAATGTTCACCTTGTGTGTGAAGATTTTTTTTTTGTTTTGAAAAAAAAATTTTTTTTTGAAAAAATTTTTTTTTGGGGAAAAAGGATGATGGGAGCTGGTGTTATTTTGGTGTGCTTATGAAAGAAGTTCTCTCTTCCGGAAAGATGGGTTGGCCCTGAAAAGGGCCTTTGATAGTGTCACACGAGACACTTATGCACGGTATATTCGCTTCACCCCTCCCACATGCTTTCTACATATGGGGCACTTTATCTTGAGATGCGACTCTCCGGCGTCAATGCATCGGCACATGGCTCCTTCACACGACAGTTGGACCCAGCAATCCTTGCACACACACACAGATGTCCACATGGTAGTACCGCGTATAAGCTTTCCTGGTCCGTGCAGATACTACATTGTTTTGTTTTTTTCTTCACTATGTCGTAGTTTGTTTTCTCTGGCAATCTCCTCTTCCATCCCATTCATCCTCCTCTCCATTCCAACCATCCCTCCCCTCATATCCATAATCTGTTCGTTGAGGCGTAATATCTCGTCTGCGTATCGGCATCGTTGTGGTACTCTTTCTTCAGCCGAAGTCGTTATACTTTGAGTTTCTGCAGGCGAGGTGGTTGTTGTAGGTCTACTAGTCAACCATCCGCTGTCTTGTTTCCCATCACGGGTGTCGTCCTCGTTATCTTCTTCTTGTACGACCTCCATTCTATTATTGTCTTGTTCACTTCGCATTCTTCTATCCTCTTCTGCTCGCACATCACGGCGGAGTTGTTCCGCGAGTTCTTCTGTACTTCTTATTAACGCCGTTTCATCTTCAATAACCCTTTCAAAACTGGAGATAATGGTGATTCCGCCATCTTCTTCTCGGCTAACTATCTCTCTATGTTGTTCTGTAGCCGCAGCAGCATTTCTTGGATCTCTAGGATGATGGGTGAACAGGGCTCGTCTTCTTAAACTCATGATTTGTAGTTGTCAATAAATGTGAACATACTACACGTTATTTATAGTAGGCTGTGTGTGGGTTTCAAAATGGTGGCCTGTTTGTGTGTGTTGTGGGTGGTAGGTTTCAAAATGGCGGCCTGTTGTTCACTGAAAATATGCAAATGAGGTCTCTGGGTTTTTCCAAAATGGCGGCTTGTTTGTGTGTGTTAGGGGTGGTGCGTTTCAAAATGGCGGACGGTGTGAGTCAGTGCAAAATCGGACGGAGTCAGTAAGTGCAAGATAGCTGCAGAAAAAAAAAAAAGTTCCGGCAAAAAAAAAAAAAAAAATGTATTCATGCGCGGTGATGCGGTTTGGCCGTGGTTTTTGGCGGTGATTCGGTCTCGGGAAAAAGCTTTCGCGGAGAAAAAGTAGTCCCTAGATAAAATGGTCCGATGGGGTCGAGTGAGGTATCAAAGTGAAGCTTAGGTGAAGGGGCATCTAATGGGCTGGGTGAGGGGTTGACATATCGGCCTTCTGCGCATGCGCGGTGGCCGAAGGGTATGAAAATAGCCTTTTTGGAGCTAGGGGAGCCACTAATGGTCCAGTGGAGTTGTATGAGGTATCAAAGTGAAGCATTCGTGAAGGGGCATCTGATGGGCTGGGTGTGGGTTAAATTAGGGTCATTCTACGCATGCGCGGTGGCCCAAGGGTATGGAAATAGACGTGTTGGAGCTTTTTACTCCAATTTAGTCAGAATCGGTATAAATTTTTGTCGGGCTAGTATTTTTTGTCATTCTTCATTATGGCAGCCCCGGGCAAAGAGCTCGCGTTCTTTCAAGTGACGTCGGAAGTGATTTTAATCGTGTACGAGCGTGAATTGCACCTTATCAAGGAACATCCGATAGAAGTGAAATTACGTTTAAGCCTTGCCGGGTGGACTTTATTGACGCGTATGTTACAGGGCAAAGAACCCGAAGTGGATTTTATGCGTGTCGGCGTCGATGTGTACCTGCGGCGGTGTAGAGAGGATTCATTTTTTCCCCGGTTAGAACAGTGTGGCGGTAGCGGTATTGTACTTTGGCCAGCATTATGGGCGGCACTGAAAGCTATTATTACCGAAGTTGACGACGTACTCTACCCGGAAGCCAAATCGATCATTACCCGTACGCTGACCCCGGATTGTACCTTAATAATATACCCTGATCGTGTCGAGCTCATTGATGATGATTCGCGATGTTGGTCCACGCCAGAACCGGCGCGTGTCACATTATCTCCCGAAGGCTGGACTACCTTGAAACGTGTGTTATTCGGTGATTTGGACGGAGATAGTATTTACCTGTATCACGATGTATACATTTTTCGGGGACCTTATTTTGCCCGACTTATCTCGCTCAAACGAGGCGGATTTACGCTGGATCCCGATCTGTGGACGGCTTTGCAACAAATAGTTCCTGTGGTCGATAAAGTATTCTCTGCACACGACCCGCTTCTTACCGAATAGGCCCTATAAATACCAGGGGAAGAGACAGAGTGTGTATCATTTACCGTTGGACATTGAGAGCAAGCATGTCGCTACCACTACGAGCCATCTTGCCTCTTACACCTAGTGTGCGGTTATACGTTTATGCAGATAAAGTCAAACTGGCGAAAGACGATCTAGCTATTTACTGGACACCCGCTGAAATGCTATGGAATCCGGTGACACTACAGCGTGATGGGTGGAATAAGTTTAAACGGGTGTTGAGCGGAGAATTGGACGGAGATCTCATCCACCTGGATAATGCCATGTACGTCTATACCCTACCACACCTCGTCATACGTCTGGGCCGGTACAAAGAGCCTACGCGCAGTATCAGCCTAACTCCTTCTGTGTTGGAAACCTTGAAGAAAGTAGCGCCTATTGTGGACCAGTTATTGTCACCGGACGATCGATCACCTGAGCAATTAGCGTGGGTTCGTGCTATAGAAGACGCGTTCGCTGAACCGCATGAAAGACTACATGAGGCAGAATTTTGTTTCTGTAAACCAGATACTACAGCCGGGGGAAAAAGGCCTATATGTAAAGAATGCACAGCGGCTAGAGGGTCAGTATCACCCCTGGAAGAGATCGACACACATGTGACGGGGGCGAACGAAGGGGAAAGTCCGTGATGCGGCGGTCGGGAAAAAAGGAGACGTCGATTAACAAAGTGTTAACCGATTTGTATTACAATCCGACGAGTCCAGCTGCCTATAGTGGTGTGGGGGCGCTAGCTCGAGCGGTCCATTCTCAAGGCATTAGTCGAACTGAAGTTCGAGACTGGTTAAAAACCCAAGATACGTACAGTTTGCATCGAGCTGCCCGACGTCATTTTCGTCGTAACCGGGTGATCGTGGGCGGGATAGACGCGCAATGGCAGGCGGATTTAGTGGACATGAGTCGATTTGCACCTCAAAATGATGGACACCGGTACATATTGACCTGTATCGATATTTTATCCAAGTTTGCCTGGGTCCTTCCCATTCGTACCAAAACAGGAGAGAATCTCATAGGAGCGTTTCAGCAGATTTTCAAGACGGGGCGCAAACCTCTTTATTTACAAACGGATGAAGGCACAGAATTTCTCAACCGACCCTTTCAAGCCTTTCTTAAGAAAAAGAAGGGTTTTTTTTTCACACGTACAATGAGACGAAAGCATCGGTAGTGGAACGCTTTAATCGGACCTTCAAAGGACGCATGTACAAGTTTTTTACTGCTCAAAACACGCGACGCTACCTGGATGTACTTCCTCAACTGGTGCAAGGCTACAATCGCGCCTATCATCGCAGTATTCAGCGAGCGCCCCGTACTGTGACAGAACGTAACGAACATCAAGTACGTGCTACGCTGTACTCAGAAGACAGTCCACCACCACCACTCACGGCACCCCGTTACAAACGTGGAGATGTAGTGCGGATCAGTAAAGTGAAAGGACAATTTGAGAAAGGGTATTTACCGAACTGGAGTGACGAACACTTTGTCATCGTGCGCCATAAACCTCGACAGCCCCACGTCTATCAACTGGAAGATCTACAAGGAGAGAGACTGCAAGGCACGTTTTACGAGGCAGAATTACAACCCATAGTGAAAACACCGAAAGACTACTACACGGTGGAAAAGATTTTGAAAACGGAGCGTCGACGTGGGATTCCCTATCATTTCGTCAAATGGCAAGGATGGCCTCGTTCGTTTAATTCCTGGGTGTCCGGCCGTGACATGAAACGTCTATAAATGCTAACGCCTATCACCACTTGCCTTCAGTGTAGGACTGTACCATGGATAGTACACGTCTACCCTTACTGTTAAGAACTCGAAAAGCACAAGTCGGTACTGTGTTGTGTCTAGTCGTGGTTCTGGGTACGTTATTTACGGGTGTGTTCTACGATTTATCGTACGTGATATCCTGTTTCAACACCCTGCGTTCTCCATCATCCACCACCACCACCACGACGACGACCCCACTGCCTACACCAGCCAAGACGTCAAGGGTCCGTCACGTATCAACCCAGACACCCACGACATCGTCTACTCCAGCCATCACGTTACCCCGCTACATCCAGCCAACTACTACGACGATCCGTACGACTACTACTCCACGTGATCTTCCGTCATCCCTGAGAAGCGATCCTTCCACCTCATCACCACCCCCCTCTAGTACCACCACGACGACGCCGCTAAACAGTTTTGAAGTGGATCCCCGTGAATCACCACGTTTACCCCGACAACGGTATCCCTTCGAGTACTATCCCCTGCGCCAGCCCCGACAACTGGGGTGGGCTTCTAAACGTCGAGGGCAAATCACCCCATAAAGAAATGGACCCGCGATGGCAGCATCCATTCACGTGCCTCATCGCTGGACCGACCGGGTCAGGAAAAACACACTTTGTTCAACGTCTCATCCAACATGGGTCAGCCCTGATTTCACCCCCTCTAGCTCGTATCCTGTGGTGTTATGGCGCTTGGCAGCCCGCGTATGAGGCACTGGCCCGTGTCCCAGGACTCACCTTAGTGGAAGGCTTACCGCCTGAAGATATACCCCAAGACACCTTGGTCGTGGTAGACGATCTCATGACGGAAACGGACACTCGAATCACCCGTCTCTTTACCAAAGGCAGCCATCATCGTCGGTTGAGCATTATCTACATCGTACAGAATCTCTTCAGTAAAAACAAAGAACACCGGAACATTAGTTTGAATGCTCAGTATGTGGTGTTATTCAAAAACCCCAGAGACGCTTCCCAAATTACCCACCTGGCTCAACAGATGTACCCTAAAAACACGGCCTTTGTACGAGAAGCCTTTGAAGATGCGACCCAACCTGCTCACGGCTATCTACTCATCGACTTGAAACAAGACACGCCCTCACCCCTGCGATTGCGTACCCTGATTTTTCCCGGTGAGATACAGACGGTGTACACCCCCAAATAAAAGAGGATAAAAGAGGATAAAAGAAGAAGACAACGTACTCGAGCCCTCATTCTATCATCATGTCTGCACGCGTACGCAAGCACGCAGCGACCTTGCGGGTATTACGCAGCGCGCCACCGGAGGTGGGCCGGGCCCTGGTGCGCGGCGCGGATGCCGACTTGGTCCGGTGTTTGTGTGAAGTCGCCCATAATGTATTAAAAGGCAATGTTCCACTCAGTCCTCTGCAGAAAGGGAAATTGCAACGGTACAAGGCGGGTCTCCGAACGTTGGTCAAGAAGACGGGCAGTGTCAAGAAAAAGAAACAGGTGTTACAGCGAGGTGGATTTCTCGGCGCACTCCTCGCTCCCTTAGCCGCTACTGTACTGGGCCCGTTACTCGGGTCCATCTTGGGAGGACGCTAAAAACATGGACCATACGAAAAAAATGATGCTGGTCGAACCTCGACTGTTACAGAGTTTGCAATCCCCCTATCCCGTCCCGGCCACAGTGCAACAACTCCAGTCTCTGGATGAAGAGATGAATAGTATACTCCAACGTCGACTGCCCGATCACGAGAAAATTCAACTCTACCATCATACGCTGAACCAGTACCAGACGTTTATGGATCAATATAGAGGAAGGAGTACACAACCACTACCACCCACCACCACGCCCACCCCACCACCACCACCACCGTCATCCTCGGCCTCACCTGAGCTGGAACAGGAAGTATTGGCCAGTGTGCCCCTTAGCCTACAAGACCAAGGCCCGTTTATTGTTGGATCGGGTGAAACAGAATGCCGATATGGATTGGAATGCGGAAGGAAACCTACTGATTCGCAACCAAGTGGTGCCGGGGTCTCATATCACGGATTTAATCAACGATATGGTGCGTTCTCGCAAACACTCTAATCCACCGGGCTGGGAAGCCTTTGCTCAGGAGTTAAAAGATACGCACACCCCTCAAGAATTGGTAGGAAATCGTGAACGCTGGAAGTGGATGCAAGCTCCCTCTCGACGTCTATCCACTACCCGGGAACGTAGTGAATGGCAACCGCACACGCCACCCAAAACACCCGCACGGCGGCCACCTACTTCGTCACCTGTTTGGATGCAAGCTCCCTCTCGACTTCCCCCTATCTGGGAACGTGGTGAATGGCAACCGCACACGCCGACCAAAACACCCGCACGGCGGGTACCTACTTCGTCACCCCTTTTACCACGCCATCCCCTGCAAAGCCCCAGAGCTAAGTCACCGCGACGGTCACAACGCCGAGGTCAGGCGCCCAAGGCCTGGGAGCCCTATTAAAGCCCGGTGCAGAAGCCAGAAAATTCAGTCGTCATGTTTTACCTGACGTTGCCCAGTAATAGCTCATTCGACGTGTTTCCTGGCAACACCTTGACCAAGTATGTCACGCAATTACCCCAACCGTTACATTTACCGGGACGCTGGGAATGTGGACTGGTGGATATTCAATACCCTTACTCATGGTACAACGTACAAGACGGAGAAGTATGGTACGAAGTGACCTACGAAGATAAAGTCTACAAACTGACTCTCCCCCAAGGCCAATACGATACACCGCAGACGTTCATAGAGGGTCTGAATGGCTTGATGGAGTACAAGGCCCTAAAGTTCAGCACGGGTGATGCAACACGCCTGATATCCTTGAACATCAAGAGAGAGATAATGTTCGATGTCAATGTACACAACGACAGGAGCTCTATCATGCTGACCGAAAACGCGAAGGTGAAACTCAGTCCTACACTACAGCAAATGTTAAGGATGCCTTTCAGCGTCTACAAGGGGTCCACCATTGTCAACGGGGATTATTTGATGGATATGAAAGTAGGTATGTACGCACTGTACGTCTACTCGGACGCCGTGGACAGCCATATTGTGGGTGATGTGAACACACCTCTGTTACGGGTGGTGTCCATTACCAAGACGTATGGCGAACAAGCCACCGAGAGTTTCAACCATATCATGTACCTGCCCGTACGACATACCGATATCAACACGATCACGGTGGATATAAGAGATGACAGGGGACGGCCGATCCCATTCGAACGAGGAAAAGTGGTGCTGACACTTGCTTTCCGACAAGCTCGCTCTCCTCACTTCGTATAATGTACGTGCCTTACCAGTGCCATACACCCAGCTATGCCGACTACTACAAGAAACACACGGGGGGAAACTTGCCCGTGTTTAGCGGGGCACGCATGCAACGCGGTCACGGATTGGGGAACATTCTGGGCAGCATTGTGAAAACGTTTTTACCCATGGTGACACGGGGTGTGAAAGCGGTGGGAAAACAAGCGGTACGCAGTGGATTGCAGGTGGCTGGTGATGTGATGGAAGGCACAGCACCCCGACAAGCCTTGAAACGCCGGGCTAAAGAAGCGGGCAGCGTCTTGATCGCCAAAGCCCTTAAAAGACAAAGACCGACACTGCCCCCATTCATTCAACGTCCAACACCCCAGAGGAGAAGGACTACGCCCCAGAAGAAGAAAAAGAAGAGAAGTAATAGTAGGAGAGACATCTTCGCATAATGGCATTCATTCACTCCGAGTCGTGTCCGTCTACCAACAGTGAATTGGATTTGTGGACTATTCCACCTACCCAAACGAATATAGCCGAAGGACGTTGGGTAGAACATCGACCCCTGGCTAGCCTGACGGGAGTGGGCCCCGTGGAATTTTCCATTGAAAACAGAGATACGGCCTACCTGGATTTAGCCCACACCTACTTGTACGTGAAAGCCAAAATAACGAAACTGGATGGAACGGACATAGAGGCCGATAAAGTAGTAGGCCCGGTGAATCTTTGGCTGCACTCTTTGTTCCAACAGGTGGATATAGGTCTGAACGATAAACTCATCAGTACGTCCACCAATACGTATCCGTACCGAGCCTACATGGAAACGCTGTTGTCGTACGGTATTGATGCCAAAGAATCACACTTACAAGCTGAGCTGTACTTCAGGGATAGACCCGGACACCTGGACACCATAACCGGTAACAATGCTGGGTTCACGGCACGCAAAGCACTGGCAGCCAAAAGCAAGTCCATCGATATGATGGGACGACTGCACGCCGATCTGTTCATGCAAGACCGCTACATGATGAACGGTGTAGCCATCAAGATCAAGTTGATCCGGTCCTTACCCAAGTTCGCCTTAATGGCCGGTGGAGAGGGCGATATCGATTACCAGATCGTCATTGAAGATGCAGCCCTGTTTGTCCGTACGGTAGATTTGCAACAGGGTGTGTTGCTGGGTCACATGGAAGCCTTAGCGAAAAAAACAGCCCTATACCCCATCCGACGCGTGCAGACCAAGGTGTTCTCTGTGCCATCAGGTACGATGATGGCCAATCGTGAAAATTTATTTCTAGGGGATCTGCCTAAACGTCTTACCCTGGCGTGTGTGACCAACACCGCATTCAATGGAAATTGGGCTGAGAATCCGTTCAGATTTCAACATTTCAACATTAACTTTGTGGCACTGCACGTGGCCGGCCTTCAAATTCCAGCCCGGCCATTACAACCGGACTTTACTAACGGAAACTATGTGCGGACCTACCTGAACCTGTTTACAGCCACAGGACAAAACAACCAGGACGAAGGCAATACCATCAGTCGAGACGACTTTATGAAGGGGTACACATTGTTCGCCTTTGACCTCACCCCCACCTTGGAACACGATCATCAACTGGCTTCGCTCAAGAAAGGAAACCTACGGTTGGAACTGCGTTTCTCCCGCCCTCTACCCAGCACCATTAACGTGATTTGCTACGCCGAGTTTGATAACGTCATCAGCGTGGATCACCAAAGAAACGTGCTGTGTGACTTCGCCAGCTAAGATGGATACAGAGCAGCTGATGAGCATACTCCAGCGAGATCCCAAGATCCCCTTTCGAGGTGTGTTTCCACGCAATGTGTTT
>JAVTVY010044410.1:0-21079 GCA_036873755.1 Hanleya hanleyi | reverse complement strand
TTCGGTCCACTCTACAAGAAAATATCAATATTAGAGTGCATGTAAAATGTCAATCAAATTGTAGACCTTTCAAACTGTAGCCATAGTTTAGGAATTGATAAATAAAATTCATTCAAGAAAGAAGGTTTATCCGAGATCAACGATGGAAGGCTGACTCGACGACTCGAGTTCTCGCGCTGTCATATCGAATTCTAATCTTTCGATTTTTTTTAACGGCAGTGTGTGTCCGATACAAAACCTCGTTATTTTGCCTTCCGGTTTCAATTGCACGCGAGGCTGAAAATCGATATTCTGTAACTTCAAATGAACAAGTTACTGTACCACTCATTATGCTAATATATGGTGTATCCTTCACTGCTCCACAGGTGAATAATTATTGATTTCCGGCTTTGCGATTCGTTTCAGAACTTCACATTACTGACATTTTGCATCACTAAATATCTAAAGAGCGAGGGTTTGATTCTAAAAAGCCAGGGTTAGATAGAGATTATGTCAAATCCTCGCTCTTGCGATCAGTGAGCCATGATATTGAAAGAGCAACGGTTTGATGCGAAATTTCAGGCTTAACATTTTTTTAATCCATTGGAAAAGAGATAGAAGTGCGAGAACTCCAGTGACCCCATTGCACTTCAGTAATCAAACAGCTTCTCGTATCATTATATAATGCTCGGGGTCAGAATTATTCTCTGCCGAAAAGGAATTTCACATTTGTTTCTTTTGCTGATACATTATCTAATTAATAAAGACAAAAGTCTTTTTCTAACGGTGAAGGATTTGGTGGAATTGGGCGGTTTAGACGGAGTAAAGTTGCATGAAAAACGATTTCCCCACCGGTTGCATCAAAAACGCTATCCCCACCGTTAGTGAGTGATGTAAATTGGACTTACCTTCTCTCGTCTTTGGGCATGTTTCCCCACAACACACAAGACTGACAAATGCAGTTAAGACGATCAATATCTTCAGTGCCATGGTGAAGATAACTCAGCTACAACGACACATTGAAATATCATAACCGATGTGCAAGCATTTCGTTTCAACCAATGAAGTCGAAGAATGGGGAAAATGTATAAATTATGAAATATAATGTGTAATGCAATGTATAATATGCGGTAGAAGATAACGTTTCATCCCGTTTAATACAACAGGCTGCATGGTATTGTGAGGAGGGGGGGGGGGGAGTCCGTGTGGGTAAATTAAACAATTACATGTACATCCCGTAATTTACAAATGTATCATTACTGGTAGTTATGCAATTGGTTTGGACTAGTAGGAATAAACCTCCCTACAGCGAATAATTTGCTGTCAGCTTCCCATGTGAAATGTATTAAAATCAGGCTGCACAAAGACAGAGCATTTCTAAATGGATAAAACAGAATAATTTTCGAACCAGAAGACGAAAGCAGACTGCTTAATTCAAAGTTGTCCTACCTCTCAGTTGCGAGATTTCTAATGCAGCAGGGAGAACCGAATTTACTTTACCGTTGTCTTACCTCTCTGCAGCTCATACGGATTAAATGTGTTCCACACTCAATCCTGGAGAGTTATATATCTGCATATGTTACTGTCAAAAGGGATGTGTGGAAATATCTGACAGGCTCATCTTACTGTTCAGTTTGGCCTGAAGGCTATTAAAAGGCACAGCAGGTATCCGTACATACACATAAAACAAGCTTCAGATACCCGACCACAAGCCAAGTTGTCCTTGGTTTCTTCCTACACTACGCCATGGTTCCTTTTATTGAATTTGCATGTTTAGTCGGGGATCACATGTCTCCATGGGTCGTACGGCTCTATGCGTTAATTAACCCACCCCATCCCCACTTATTCAGAGCACTTGCTCTGTTCCAGTGCTATATGTAGGTAATGATCAGCTTGTCCGGTTCTTCTGAATATGTATGACCGTAGACTAACATATTCGTTTAACCCTATCTGGCCTGGGCGAAAAAAAATCCAAGATGGCCTCCGTGATGACGTCACTGTGACGTCATTTTCAAAAAGAGCATTTTTGGACGATTTTTCGGTCAAAATCTTCGATTTTTTTTATTTTTGTTTTTTCTTCGAAAATTAGTAAATAATAATCTGATATGAAATAAAATAAGTTTTACCCACTTTTCGGCACAGAAAAGCAAAAATTTTGAAGAAATATGACGAAAACATCACTTTTTCTGGTACCCCACATGGCCGCCATTTTGAATTTACCCATGATCCTCTGATCGTGAGGTTATGCAAATAGGCTCAAAATGACACGAATATGATAACCTATAACGTCACGAAGTTACAGCTCTCCATTTTTTGGCGTTCTGGGGAAATCGTAGAAAGTTTGGTAGTGCCCCCCCGCAAGGCCAGGTAGGGATAACTTGTACGTGAGACATATACTCTTTAGACAAATGAGTGAAAGAGGGAACGAAAAAGGTCTTCAAAAAGATACACACCAAGTTTACGCATGACTCCCTGCTAGTTTATTGACATAAGTTGAATGGGCTTGGGGTTTTTTTATTCAAATATTAACTTTGTATATAGATTTTCCGAATATTTGCCTTGAAGAGGACATGCTGGAAAAAGTGGTACCTATTTTCAAATTCATTTCTGTCACAACATTGGCATACATGCGTGTCTTCCTGTTTCAATTCTCAACTTACATGTGTATTTGAGGAAGTTCTCAGTCTAGATATTAGCAATATGGTGAATACAATGTAGCATTTCTTATTTCTCATTTCTCCCTGCATTTCTCATAAGGTAGCGTTCAAAAGAAAACTCACTCTTAAAATAATTATCATCAGCCTCGAGGACTGCAATCCACGAAGTTATGTCACTGTCTTTCAGCTGCACATAAACACATATTCTTAAATCTAAGTCTAATAATTAACAAAATAATGGAATATACCATACTTCTCACAATCCACACTCACACAGCATGTCTCTTACAAGGGAGAATCAATTTGATTTATTATTTTCAGCTTGGTCATGTAAGAATTTATAAACGCAGTATAGAATGAGATTTGTCTTTCCAATAATTTAAACCATTATTTCAGTATTCTTGATAATCGATTATAACGAGAAGAGAGACAGTGCAAATTCAATGACTATCATTCAAATACAAGCTTCTAGTCCGTCATTCAATATTCAGCCGTCGTCCATTGCAGAGTTTCCGTTTCCATAATCCAAAGACTTAATTCAGATCATAATATTAGCACCAAATTAAAAGGACAAATCATGGTGTACATAAAACTAGGCAAATTTCTCGCAAGAGAGAAGCGTTCAACAGGTCTCAACGATGCCAGCAATATGATCATAATGTTCCAAAAATATCAAACCGTATCGCTGATCAGTATTCTTAATCCGTATGATATACGTTGTAAAGTCGTCATCTAGAGTATGATTTATCTCAGTCACGCTTTGATTGTGATTGTTCATATGAACACGATAAGGGTATTGAAATACGCAAATCGATACAGCCCCTAGCCGTGGGTTATGCGGCATTAGACACAAGTTACAAACGTATCGCCATAAATCTGGTGAATGTGGAAAAATCCTTCAATGCGTCATTTATATAGCGACTGTTCTCAGCAACAAGATCGTCTAAATCCGTTTTCGAAAGCATCTGCATATAGTCGTATGCATAAGAGAACAGACACCGGTCAGCCAAAAGCGGGGCACAAATAGTATACATTGGAATACCTACATGCTGTGAGGCACATGACAGAAAGTCAGCGTACCTAGGAACATTACATGACAGCGATGTGATCGCAAACAGTTTTTAATTCCAAATCGTTACCAGTGTAACATTGTTAGGAAAGAAATTCACTTCATTCACCTTGCCGTTCCCATGAATTTGCATAGCTTAATGATAGTTTATCATTAATGGTACATATTCAATTTCCAACACAGGCATATTGTCGAGCAAGGCTCAATGAAAGGGGTAATAATTCGGCTATTCTCGAACATTCGAGGGAAATACTCAAGAATTAATCGGATTCTCCAAAACTACAACGCTCAGTCAACTTTTCGAATTTGTACCAATGCACCAACCACTGTGGCCAAGACTGTATTTATGTTCACTTCTTCAGTCATTCAAACCTCATTAAGCATATATTTGACCGCCATTTTGGAAGTACCGATGACGTTTTGAATCATACAAGCTGTATAACCCCAATATGATAGAAACAAGAGAGAGAGAGAGAGAGAGAGAGAGATAGAGAGATTGCATCCGTTCTTAAATTCCGCTGATGATTATCCGGGGATGGGACAGATTGTATTGAAAAATCAGATAAGTCCTACCTCAATTAATTTGAAAAGCTTTGTTTCCAGTGATATTATATCACCCATGGCGCCCGGAATCAGCTGGTACACATCTCCAGTTGAATACAGCTGGCTCTTGTCCACCTAAATCTCATCTTAATGACTATGCAAATAGGTGAATTTCGTTATAGAGATGCCCAACAAGTGGTTTCAAATTAATGGCTTTCATGTTGTGGATGGGAGAATGGTTAATATGGTCACAAAATACATGGGGGGAGGGTTAATATATTGACTTCCAATATCTGCCAATTACGTACACCAAATAAAAAACAGGTATTCGTGAACTTGAAGGCCTTTGATGAAAAACTGTGCTTCTTATATCCCAGCTTCAAATTCTTGTCAGGGTTGACCTATACTGCTTGAGTGAAATATCCCTAAACGCATATGAAATATACATTATCCGTCCTATGAAGACATTATTTGACATCAGATCTATGGGCGATTTGGGGTGTATCGCAGTCTGGGGGGGGGACGGAAAGTGCCCCTCCTATATATGTTCTCTACCACTAAGGCTAGAGCGCTGAAACTTACCACACAGTATCTTTGGTTCAAGCTCTACTGGGAAATGTAAAAATCTAAGATGGCCGCCATCTCAGAAGCCGTTTTTCGGCCTTTTTGGGGTCGATTTTTCGAAATTTTCATTTTTCCGATTTTTCTCTCGAAAAAATCAAATAAATTTTAGAATAATTAGTTTTGCATAAACAAAATACTTTCAAGGCCCTTTAGTCAAGGAAAATGGGAAGAAATGGAGCGAAAAGATTGAAAAACACGACTTTTGCGGATACCACATGGCCGCCATTTTCAATTTACTCCTGATTCTCTGCCCGGGGGTATATGAAAATAGGCTCAAGATGACCCCATTAAGATAAGCTTAAAAATCACCAAGTTTCAGCCTCTTCGGTTTTGTCGTTTCGGAGCAGGAGAGAAAAGTTCACCAGGGGGCACTTTCCAACCCCCCCAGGCCAGGTAGGGTAGGGTTAACCCTACCTACCTGGAGGGTGGGCACTTTCCGACCCCGTTGCTTTTTGCTCCTATCTCCGGAACGACAAAAATCGGGATCTGAAACCCCGTGACTTTGTCGATTATCTTATTAGGGTCATTTTCAGCCTATTTGCATGACCCCCGAGCAGAGGATCATGTGAAAATTCAAAATGGCGGCCATGTGGGGTACCAGAAAAGTTGTTTTCGTCAGATTTCTTCATTTTTTTTTGCTTTTTTGCATGAAAAAGTGGCTAAACATATTTTATTTCATATCAGTTAATTATTACTAATTTATCATGCAGTTTTTTCGTGGAAAAAACAAATATAACATATTTGAAAATTCTAACAGAAAAATCGTCCAAAAATGCTCTTTTTGAAAATGACGTCACTGTGTCGTTATCATGGCAGCCATCTTTTCTTTTTTGACATGTTCTTGTAGAGCTGTAAGATAGGGGCAC
The DNA here is from genome assembly GCA_036873755.1 of Hanleya hanleyi. Classification (NCBI taxonomy): domain Eukaryota; kingdom Metazoa; phylum Mollusca; class Polyplacophora; order Lepidopleurida; family Hanleyidae; genus Hanleya; species Hanleya hanleyi. The sequence continues at coordinate 15,341 of JAVTVY010044410.1, read as the reverse complement.
CTTCCGCCCCCTCCCCTGTGGTTCTAAGATATGTTCACATTATGTGGACAGGCATACATGTAGGTTGTCATATTGGGACTATTTTGAGCCTATTTGCTTAATCTCACGAGCAGGGGATCATGGGTAAATTCAAAATGGCGGCCATCATACCAGAAAAAGTGATGTTTTCGTCATATTTCTTTAAAAAATTTGCTTTTCTGTACGGAAAAGTGGGTAAAACTTATTTTATTTCATATCAGATTATTATTTACTAAATTATCATGCAATTTTTGCGAAGAAAAAACAATAACAAAAAATTCGAAGATTTTGACCGAAAAATCGTCCAAATATGCTCTTTTTGAAAATGACATCACCGTGACGTTATCATTGCGGCCATCTTGGATTTTTTTACATTTTCTTGTTGAGCTTGACCCAAAGATATAGTGTGGTACGTTTCAGCCCTCTAGCCTTAGCGATAGCGAAAATATATAGGAGGGGGGCACTTTGAGCCCCCCCACCCACCAGGCTGCGGCACACCCCAAATCACCCAGGCCAGATAGGGTTAAGCGGAATAAAACAACCCCTTCAACTGATCTGGTCCGGTGCTACCTGTCCTATATGCTAGAAGCTGCTCTGGTCCAAGCATGCAAGCAAACTTTACCTGCCCAGCTGGAGAACTGGTTCTGAGTCACTTTATCTTAGATGGCTGGACTAGTCACATCTTTGTCAGGACAGGTAGACATTGTGCGTGTTCCGTGTCAAGCAAAATCGTATTTTGCCACTTTTGTAAATTTGGTTATGTTTATTGTATAATTATATGATTTATTTATTCTGCACACATTTTGGTTCAAGCTAACATAAATTCAATACAAACCGCTGACCTCATATCCTGACGAAAATAATTAACGAGCTATGCATCAATATTGTATATGAGTCTGAGACAAAATAATAAGCTTGTTTTATTTAATTGATATAAATATTATATTCATGGATTTCCTTCTTTTTATATTTGTAGCATATGTCGTACTGATACCCTCCTGAAACTCGATTATTATTCTCACTTGTCGTAATAACATCTTCCTCCGATATTACCTGTAGTTATTGGACCTTGGAGTTTAAGTTTACATTGGAGACGACGGTAGGATTACAAGTGGGATATTTTGTATAATAGGCACCACGACACCATCCTGTTGTGAGAATGATTTCCAGTTGATCCAGAAATTCCTATTTTGTTGGATTTCACCTGATATCTGCAAACCTGGTGTACTTCGACCTAATGTGAGGGTTCTGGTTAGCTAACTGATTTACTTCAACCCAGTTCGAGTTTTCCCAATGTATGCCTGGTATACTTTCTATCTATTGTGATGGTTCCCAAGTTCTAGTGCACTTCACGCGCCGGTTACTGAGTGTTTCCGGTTTCCTGGCTTTACTAAGCCTTCTTTGAGGGTTTCCGGTTCCGAAAATTTACCGCCTGCTATGAGGGTTTGCGGTTTCCGGACTGTTACAGCTTGAGTGGTCCCTCAGTTGTAAAGTATCCATGCTAGTGTCGACATCGGGACTAGTACTTGACTGTTCCTACGAAGTAGGCTCTCATTTGCAGATTGTCCGGCAAAATTAGGAGAGCCGTCGACATTAGAACATTGATTGTTGGCATGAACGTGCATTAGGGGACTGTTACCAGCAAGTTCTGAGCTGACCTACTTTTGATGAAAATTTGACCTACTTCGGTGACCTATAAACCTCAAAATTGGCAAAAAATATGTCCTAATGCCTCCCAAGACCATGGAAATGCGCATAATTAGGTCAATGTCAGTGTGACCTAACCTACTTGGGTCAAGGTCAATGTGACCTACTTTATCACCCAATTTCTGACCTAATTCTGTGACCTAGAAACCTTGAAATTGGCAAAAATATGTCTCAATGCCCCCTACGACAATGGAAATGGTCAGTCTTAGGTCAACTTACACACATAAATCATATCAAACCCTACTTAGTATGTCCTGTGACGTTAGTCACACTGCCATTGTGTAAACTTCGTAATATGACTGAAATATAGTTGAAAGCGACGTTAAATCATATTCACTCACTCAAGTCCAAATATATATATTCAACATTCAGCAAAAAAAAACCGATACCGATATGTGTACCTTCTGTAATCAAGAGAAAGAAAGTATCCTGCATTTGTTTTATGAATGTATTTATTCGAAAACAATTTGGAGCAATCTTCATACATGGTCAAATGAAGTAGAAATTCAAATGAAGGAGCCGTCCGGATCCCAAGTAATCCTGGGTAATACAGGTTCTGTTCTTAAAGATCATCTGCTGTTACTTGGTAAACAATATATATACAGATGTAGATATTACAATCTGAAGCCTGCTTTCGATGGTTTAAGGGACACTGTGATCAGAACCAGAGATATTGAGAGGTATATCTATACAAAAAATAAGAATATCTCTATCTTCGCTCAGAAGTGGGGTCCCCTGGCGTAACCACTAAGCAGTATTAACCTTTTTATATCTTATGAATAATTGACTTAATAAATCTGTTTCTTTTATTTTTATCAGTTCGGTGGCGATAGCGTATGGTAAAAAGTTGTTTCTTCCAAAATTTGTTTATTTGTGATTGTGGAGACAGCGGCACGTGTGTGTGTGTTTCTGTGTGTTTGTTGTCCTGTCAGCATGAAAAATGTTCTAGTTAAACTTTTCTATGTATATATATGTGATTGTCTGGCTCTGGAACAGAAATCCCGTACGAACATGTGTATTGAAAAAAATCCTAAACCCTCGACCATGTGGGCGTGTAAGGATATGTAAAATCGTGGTCATTGTAAATAAATGCCCAGTGGCCTGTTCCAGGGCTTAACAGAAAAAAAAAAAAACCCCAATCATTTCAAAGCCCATTCATTTTCGTTCACCAAACGCTGTATAGACTACAATCTCGATGGAAACTGCAGATAATCCTAACGGTACATCATAGTTCTACATGTATAAAATGAAATTTTGTTCAAGATTTGAGGCCAGAAAAAATCTTCTGTTCAAAATAACGAGATTTTCACTACAACTTCAACGCCCATTTTCACTACAGCTCATTGATCTCGCATGGTCTATATATTCGCCACACGTCAAAATCATTTATTACCTGCATTGACATAAAAAGGAGATGCCATGATGTAAAAATCGCTATATTTCTCAGTTTCGTTCCTATCTTCTGCCCTGCACGTTCCCTACTTTATAGAATCCCAACACGTTTCGACCATATTACTGATGTTCACATCCATTATATTTAAAGATCGTCCCATACTGTATAAAATCGCTGCAATGCCCATTTTCACTACAGCCTCTTCTCCACTGCCTGCTACACGTTACAGCCCTATTAGGCGAGCAGCAAAGACCCGATTTTCAAAAATTACATTTTCCATCTCCTACATCACCCCTACATATAGCCAAATCATATATCGTTTAAAAGCTTATCTTAAGTTCTTTTCGATACGTCCTGTCGTGGTCATCAAATATGGTCACGTGTACTCGAAAAATCCAGTTGAATGGTGCACCCGATACCCTCATTTTCCATTCTTGATTAACCCTACCTGGTCTGGGGGAGCCATTATGGCCAACTTTCCGCGCTATATCCGGAACGACAGAAAATGGAGAGCTGAAACTCCGTGACTTTATAGATTATCATATTGGGGTCATGTTGAGCCTATTTGCATAACCCCCCGAGCAAAGGATCATGGGTAAATTCAAGATGGCGGCCACGTGGCGTACCAGAAAAGTGATGTTTTTGTCATATTTTTTCAAAAGTTCTGTTTTTTCTGCGATGAAAAGTGGCCAAAAACTATTTTATTTCACATCACATTAATATTTACTAATTTATCATGCAGTGTTTGTGGAGAAATTGCATAAATAAAAAAATCGGAAAATCTGACCGAAAAATCGACCAAAAAATGCCGTTTTTGAATATGACGTCACTGTGACGTTATCAAAGCGGCCATCTTGGATTTTTTTACATTTTCTGGTAGAGATTGCCCCAAGGATATAGTGTGATAAGTTTCAGCCCCCCAGTCAAGGGGTAAGAAAAATAATTAGGGGAGGGGGGGGGGCATTTCGGCCCCCCCCCCCCAGGCCTGGACAGGTCCCAAAAAGCCCAGGCCAGATAGGGTTAAGGGGTATATGTTTTCAAATAACCATAACTTCTCTCAGTTGCCTCGATTCGCTAACATTTGCTCAGGACTGATTGGACATCCGTTACACGTAAAAATATTCATGTTAACGTCATAAATATATGACGTCACCGGGAGCATCTCCAAATGTCCAATAAGACAGAGATTTTCAAATAAATCTCCAGTTAGAATTTCTCAGAGGGCAACAATTCTGAATATAACTCAACAAAACTGCATGAGATAAGCTGTTTACACATCGGGCTTCACATTTGGTAAGTCTAAGCGGCATAGTTCAAGAAATTTCCAAGGAATAGTCATAAATACGATTGGCGATGTGCAATGTATCAGAAATTCGAAGTCCGGTTGATTAAATGAGAATAGCTTTGCACTTTAGCCTCAGAACTCCAGAGTTGAGGCTTATTTTCTATCAAAGTACTTTATCAAGTTATTAGTATGTCACTGTAGTTCTGAAAATATTAAAGGGACTTCATCAGGGACCATTTCCAAATTGCCACAAAAACACAAGAAATAACCGGTAGAGCTTGTCTTATGGAAATAATTTCCTTGAAATTTAGGATCAAGCTGTAGTTCTGATGTCATATAGCTGCTTGTATTTTTTTTTATTGAAAAGGGCATTCTGAATCTCCTTTTAACCATGAGCTTTGGCATGATATCGTTCCCAAACCCACGACCAGGCCGTTACTAAGAAACTATGGGTTTTGGTACACGTCTACACGAAAATACTGACGTTCACCCTGCATCAAACTCTTGTTTCGAGGACAAGTGTCATTTCTCTTAAACCGGAACCAGCATTTTATTCCGATTTCGACATTAGGATAAGGCTTGAGGATAACACGATCTCTGTTCTCAAAGTAATAGCAGAACAAAGGAGATATTGAATATCTCACGAACTATAATATTGATATGCGTTCTTTCCTGTTCGACACCTCGCCCAGTTGCTTAATACATGTTAATCAATGTGTGAAAAAAATAAGATTACGCATCTAAAAAGACGTAGATTATCTCATTTTAAACATTCTAACAAAAAAAAATATTTGAGATTGAAAATTTATTAGAAGAGAGAGAGAAGTAAAATTTAATGTCGCGTTCAGCAATATTTCAGCTATATAGTGACGATCAAACAAAATTCCAAGTACTCAAGCCAATAACTTAGTAATCCAACGCATTAAAACATACACACATTAAAACTTATTCAACAAACCGATTTATCTCAAATAACTCAAGATGCAATCCTCCTTCACCCGACTAAAAAGATCTTCCAAAGTAGTCGCTCGATGAAAAGTATCTCTTGCAATCTTAAATTCTATTCATTCGATAAGAAAACGTTTCACCGTGAGATCTTCATGGCATGGAATACTCCTTAGGAGTGGCTCTTTTTTAGTAAATGTTCGCGAGTTAATCGTGTATGGCCGATTCTACATCGCCTGATCATGGTTTCATCAAAACGTTTCTTGCTGTTCAGATGAGTATAGCCTACAGTTTTTGAACTCATGCAGCTTGTTATTATTCACAGCATCCCATGAAGATTGAAACAGCCGTCTCATATAAGTACATATAGATGGTCTGATATCGCTATATGGGATTTCAACAGGATCAATCTCATCATCCTGGGCTGCCTTAGCCATCCTATCAGCCTCAGTATTACCTTTGATGCCAACGTGACTATTCAATCAACAGAACACAGTATCAATCTTTTGAGCAAATCTAATGTCATGTAGTTGTAGAATACTCAAGATAATTTATTACATCTTGTACAATTTCCGACATAAATATTTCCAATTTTCCAGAAGAAACGAACAATATGATTTCCAATTTTAGGTGGACTGGCATCTACACAATTGCATCTTCGCAAAGCCGGTATGTTCATAGTGAGTAAAATCTGTGAATAAAACATCTCAAATGATGAGGGTGATCTAGACTAAATATTATTTTGGACGACACGATTGCCTTGCATTTTTACACCAACAAATGGCTTTGAATTCAAAGTTCAGTCATTTACTTTTTTGTGCAATGCTCGTCTCATTCATATTGATTGAAACTTCTTTATTTTTCATACAATATATGTTGAAATGGATAAATTGCACTTTCACAAACTTGAAGATTCTTGAAGACTATCGGGTATATATGGAACCCATCTACGGCATAATTATAATTGAATAATTATGTGGATCAGAAATGTCGATGTATGAGCATAATCTGATATTAGCAGGTGTGCAGGCTAAGATGAGAAATTGTGCTTATATCCAAATCAAGTTTACAACTTGGTTGACTAATAGGATTGTGACCACATGCTTTCATGTGGTTGCCAATTCGAAACCCGAGATTGCTCTGTCATACAAACCTGGATTTAGTGGAAATTCAAGATGGCCGGCATTACACCATAGCTATTGTTTAACCCCTAAAATAGCAGTTTATCGACTACAATACTGAACATATATTGTACGCTTATTGAATTGTTCACTGGAATCGGCTTCAGATGGTCGTCATCTTGAAATAGACGATGTCTTTGTGGCCATATGACTTGTCTAACATTCATATGAGACTTTCTTTCAATATCTTAACAAATGACCAACAGCCTTATTCTTCACAACTAGAGCACCTTGACCTCACGGGTCAACAGGGACAAAACACCAGTCGTATTCTACAACACGGGCGCTTCAAGACGACACCATGTACGATACATTTTGGACCACGGATGGCCCAATATAACCCCCATGTCACATCCAGCATTGACACTCCTCTTCTTACCCGACCTGGACTTTCTCTACTACTGATGACTTCTTTGGATACACACTTAATTGCTACGAGAAATATGTGTGACACCCATGTAATAAGTCCAAGATGAACGTTCATACAGCTCTCATTTGCATTCCTTATTCCGTCCCCACAATACGAATGCTAAGGGATTTGCCGTTTCTTTACTATACTCCTCTCCTCTCAACTAATCAACGACCCTTTCAAGAAGACACTTAGACATGTCATGCTATTGTTCATCCTATGTTTCTGTCCCATATTGAATGGAAGTAACGGTGTGCGTGTAGCGCATACATACTCGAACAAGTTTAGAGCTTTTTGTCACTTTTTGGACAAAACATTAAAATCTGTTCGACACAACTTTGAATATTTATGTATCTGGCACGGCGGCACGGTGGATTCCGACTCTTTCTGACGAACATCTTCTGTATCTGTGGCTGGATCAAATGTTCGAAACTGAAACTCTAGGACTTCATAAATTATTATATTGGCTTTCAAGCGTCTAGTCCGTCATTCATAATTCAGCCGTCGTCCATTAGAGAATATCTGCGTCCATAATCCAAAGACCTATTCCATATTCCATATAACAGTATTAGCACCAAATTCAAACAGACAGTCATAGTATACATAAACATAGGCTTGTTCCTGCAAGAGAGAAGCGGCCAACAATATTCAATGATGCCGGCAAGACACCATGGTGTTCCAAAAATATCAAATCCGTATCGCTGATCAGTATTCTTAATCCATAATATTCTTTGTAAAGTCGTCATCTAAAGAATGATGTATCTCAGTCACGCTTAGATTGTGACTGTCCATATGAGTACCATGAGGATCTTGAAGTACATGGGTTCATACGACCCCTAGCCACCGGTTAAGCGGAATTAGACACAAGTTACGAAACGTAGCGCCATAGATCTTGCACGCTACGTTCGTATTTTGCTATCAGCATGCGATATGTATCGCCAAATTTTTAAGTAATTTTGACCTATTTGCATAATGATTTTTTGACGCAAATCAACATGCAGGTAAAGCCAATCAGTCGCGTTTTCGATGTCTTCTTGTTTTCTATTTGGCTTAACCTACCGAATCTGTATAGAATTATTTTGTTTCAGATCAGATATTTATTTCTGATTTACCCATGCCAATTTTGAGGAGAAAAACGCAACAATAAAAAAACATTAACGTATAAAAGTTTTAGAAACTGAAGTCACTGTGACGTCAACAAAAAAGAGACCTTGAACACCGATTACATTTTTTACTGGTAGAATTAGATACAAATTCATGACCTGAAGGATCCCACGGGTGCCCCATTTACTCGTCTCATACGATAAGCTATCGGAGGATCTGAGACCTATTCTTACCATGACCTGAGCTGTGCACAACGACATCCCATGTCAACCCCGGGAGCCCCACAGGGGTTTTTTTCATTAAGATTGTTATGACAAAGAACTTACTTCGCCACTCCCAGGAGCTTTTCGTCAGGGTCGAAATCCTTTCCGAGAAAATAAAGTATAGCCTGATCAGATGTAATGTCCAGTATCTCCATTCCCTCAGTCTGAAACTTGGAATAGTATTCAGTTAACCCTGGTGGCCTAGGCTATTTAGGGCCTGCCCAGGTACACTGTAGACTGAGCCGGTTTGGAATCATGTGCATTGAACATTTTTATCATAATCGGGGGTGCTGAATTAAGAAAAATTCTTTATCAAACTGCATTTTGATTTCTTCTGCCTCAAAATTTGAAAACAAATTGGCCGACCGAAACCAATACAATACATTGGAGCGATATGCAAGAGGTATCTCAGAAAGCGAACTGTAATTAACTGTACCATTTGGAAGCAAATTGGATATGGAATGGCATGTATTTTGATACAAACGCTTCCAATAAAAGTGAACATGGCAAAATAATACAAGCATTCTGAGAACCCCAACCACTCGACTTGCGGGGTCATCCGCTGAAGCTGCAGCAGTATTGGCAGCAGACGTTTAGAGAAACTTTGCCTGTAGAGGTGAACATGTGAATCTTTTTCTAACAAAAACCTTATCATTGGAAAATTACGAAGTGTAAACTGCGATAATTTGGTCAGATATTAATAGCACATGCACATCCTCATATTACATGTGTGGCAAGAGTCAAACTCATCCAATGAAAGCTCACAGCTTCAACAGACTTTCCATGTACAGGTGTACATGCTTGTACAGGTGTAGACGTTTACATGTGCATTATCAATGACAAATCACTCAGTCGAAACTTTCACAAACGTACAAAAAATAATATTTCATCTCATAATTAGCACAGACACATCTTCTAATCTTATGACTCATGTGTAAGTGTAAGTGATTTTTGTTTCATCGTTTTTCGTCGACTTATTTATTTCTGCGTAAAACTACCAAAAACCATTGGATTACACATCGTCTAATTATTTTCTGACTTACTATAAAGTTTTATCTGGGAAAATTGCACGAATACAAGATTACACACATCAACAATAAAACGCGAAATATCGTGTCTTCGTAACATCGAAGATAGCGGACACGCCTATGGGCGAGTAGGGTCTAAATCAGTTCTCTCCATTCCACGTTACCGTATACCCCAAAAGTTACAATGATTTAGGGTGCCTTTCCGAGCACCTCTGAACTCCTTTCCCTTTCTCTGAGAAGAGAACATTGGTGACAACCGGAGTTTCAAACGTAATATATCGTCGCAATAATCTGACCGAAAGTATGACACCACGCAAAAGGTAGCCACGAAAAATTTATACGATGACCCATTGACTTTTTTTATAGTTTTTGACATTTTCTTAGTTTTTCTGATTTTTTTCCATATTTCACTCATTTTTTTCAAACAGATTCTAGTTTATTACATAATTTCTTTAAAATTCTGTCATTCCTAGTAACGTTGTCATGAATACCTATTAGCTATCGGGCCTTCAATGGCCGAGAGGTCTAAGGCGCTTCGCTGCCGAACCGGCACGAGTTCGAGCACCGCTGTTGCATGTGTGAAAGTTCGCCAGCTACTTGTCGACGAGTGGTGGTTCTCTCCGGGTACACCGGCTTCTTCAACCAACCAAACTGGTTGTCACCATATGAGTGCTATAACATTGTGCGTGACATTGAATCAAATCTCGCCTCCCCGTGTCAGTTTTTTTCAACAAATAAAAAACCAAACTCTTGGAAACGTTTACATCGCGATGTGAAACGTTCCACCGCGGTGTAAATCGTTTCCTTTGCGGTGTGTAGGTTTCCGCCGCTGTGTAAAAGGTTTCTGCCGCGGTTTAAAGGTTTCACCGCAGTATAAAACGTTTCCATCACGGGGTGAATGTCCCCACCGCGGTGTAAAGGTTTTCACTGCGCTGTCAGCACTTCTCCCGCGGTTTAAACGTTTTCGCTGTGGTGTAAATTTTTTCACCGCGCGGCAAATGTTTCAACAGTTTTGTTTGGTTTGGGTGAATAAATGATAATCATATTTATGACAAAGTTACCAGGAATAACATAAATCTAAAGAAAGTATGTGATTAACTGGAATTCGCATGTAGAAAATATGGGATGGGAAGAATTAATCACGAATTCATCAAAAGTAATAAAAATGTAAAAGCAACTATTAAAACAAATCAATGTTCAGTATGGTCCACCGTATATATTTATATATATATTTATGAAACTTTTCTAGTTTTACACGCGGTCACATGGTGTGAAACTGTATTTGCTTACCACAACAAGTAAATAGCAGACAAATGGTTTCAAACTCATTCTAAACTTTTGCATAATGTGGGCCGGTAGATCGTTTTGACCACCAACGGATTTTGAAGTCATCTGTAGATCTGTAGAAGCGGGCATTCTCTCTCGTCGACTTTATGACAAAAGAGATGATTACAATTTCGACATCGTAAACTATCCCTTTCTGAACAGTAATATTCCAGTGGGACCTGCATATGGCGTATACATATCTCGCCTTGTAGCATTTGCTTGATCCTGTGCTAATTGTGACGATCCCAATCAACGTCACAAAACATTGTTGCAGAAACTTATAAAACAGGGCTATTCCTCCAAGCGCCTCCACTCAAAGTTTCTCAAATTTGGCGATACATATCGCATGCTGATAGCAAAATACGAACGTAGCGTGCAAGATCTATGGCGTTACTTTTCGTAACTTGTGTCTAATTCCGCTTAACCCGGGGCCAGGGGCCGTATGAACCCATGTACTTCAAGATCCTCATGGTGCTCATATGAACAGGCGCAATCAAAGCGTGACTGAGATACACCATTCCCTAGAAAACGACTTTAGAACGATTATTATGGATTAAGAATACTGATCAGCGATACGGATTTTATATTTTTGGAACATCATGATGTCTTGTCGGCATCATTGAAAACTGTTGACCGCTTCTCTCTTGCGGGAAACTAGCCTATGTTTATGTATACTATGATTGTCTTTTTTGAATTTGGTGCTAATACTGTTATATGGATATGGAATAGGTCTTTGGATTATGGACGCGGATATTCTTTAATGGACGACGGCTGAATTATGAATGACGGACTAGACGCTCGTATTACAACAAATGTACCGAGTGAAGATATTTGCGACAATGCGAATACAGCGACCAAGAGTCACTTCCCTAGTTCTAATGTAGTTCAGTTACGTATATTTCGCACACATTATCAAACAACTGTCTGTGAGCAAGGTAAATAGCCACACCCTCAAACTGCCGCAGATTTGGGATATGGCAATCATACTAGATCCAGAGGCATCTGTCCTGCAAAACAGGTTATAAGGTGCATGTCATCGTGTAAATGACGTTTCCAAACCATATTAAGGATGTCCGCTGATGGTAAATCAAAGAATAATGTGTGTTGTTGCATTCATAATTGTGTAATACGAGAAAAAACTCAAGAAACAAAACTATAGGTTCGTGTGCAATTTTCAATTATAGGCAGTGTTTGCTTGATTTGATAACCCCAAAAAACACAGGGAAAAACTCTGGTCTTCAAGAATATGCATAAAAAATCATATAAGTAGTATTCAACTTTTTCTTATATTCTGTTTGAAGATAATTACAATGTCTATCAAAATTTATCAAACTAGATAGACGTTGCTGCAAAAAAATTCGGCTAGAAGACTTTTAAAGTAATTCTCTATCTTTTAACTTAGGGAAATAGCCTACTGGTAAAAACAGGCAAAACATGGAAATTGGCCGCCAAAACCTAAACCACCAGCGGACTCCCTTGAGCTGATACCAGTGCCCCTTTGGTCATTCCGGTCAATGCGATCACATGAACAAATAACCTCTTACTCCGACCCTTGCACAAGCGATCGGACAATATCACCCGGTTAGCCTAAACAACATGGCGTCAAGATCAGTGACCAATCGGTTGTTATGATAACCCATATCAAAGCGATATACCGCTCAAACTATATTATGATTTATATATATTCAAGTGATGAGGAGATTTCTTAGTGGAATTTTGCCCAGCAACGCGGCATGTTACCTCTTATTTTGACCGCCTTAACAAATATTTATGTCAATACTATCTGAGTGTTTAATTTATTTTCCATTGATTAAGTGAAGAAGTGTTCTTTATGCCTCCCCCCCCCCCTCCCATACAGTGAACTGTTGGTCATTAGTCATTGATTAATGCAGGTGGACGCGACACTGTAATTTCCGCATGCTGTTGAGATCGCAAAGTTTCGCAACCAGAATGAGCATGAAGGTATATTTGTTTGAGTTGGCTGCGTAACAGAACAGATGAAAAGGTCTCCGATCACATTCGAAGCATAAAATTTTAGATGATCCGCAATGCCGTTATTTTGATGTTAGCTATTGTACTTCACGCCACAAGCTGTTATACAATTGACAATAGCAAAGTTATTCATTGAAGTATTGTAGCACACATACTCCAGCTGTGGAGTAATTTTCATCCATCATCGTTTTACACAAAAAGCGTTACGCTTGTGATTTAGAGACGAGCGTATATATATTTTTGTCCTCACTCTTTCGCCTTCCGGTTTCAATTGCACGTCAGGCCGGAAGTCATGTCGGAGATACAACACATATCAGGAATCGTTAGATTCTTGGTATGTGCTTTAGAATAGGTTAACCGGAAGACTATACTGTGAAGTCATGTGGCTCTGCCAGTATGTCGGCACCTCTTCCCACTTCCCTTATATGTGTTGTAATTTTTACCTGTATATGGCGAGATTCCGCTGGTGGACGTTTCGTCCCCGAGGCCCGTCCCCTGTACAGACCTTTTTGGTCTTTGATATATGTTGGCATTTGTGGAAAGTGGAAAGTTGATGCTAGGCCTTACAGACTAGTCTTTTGTGTTAAATGCCGTCATTTTCATCTGACGACGATACAGCTCACCATTTCCCAGTGTACGAGTTGTCACAGCGAAACAGCTCACCAATTACCAATATACGAGTTGTCAGAGCATTTCCGTCATAGCTCTCTAGATTTGTATCTAATACCGCTTATGCCGGTGCTAGGGGCCGTGTGGTCATATCATCCAAGTTACCACATGAACAGGTACAATAAAAGCGTACCTGAGATACAACACATATCACGAATCGTTAGATTCTTGGTATGTGTTTTAGAATAGGTTAACCGGAAGACTATACTGTGAAGTCATGTGGCTCTGCCAGTATGTCGGCACCTCTTCCCACTTCCCTTATATGTGTTGTAATCTGTAAGTTCGAAATTAAGCTATTATATAAGGTTTTCTTCCTTGTTCCACAGGTGACACAATATTGACATCCGGTTCTGCGATTCGTGTGGGAACCTCACATTACTGACATTTTGTCTCTCTAAAAATCTAATGGTTTGATTCTAAGAAGTCAGAGTTCGATTAATGAGCGCAAAGATCGGAAGAGCGACGCTTTGGTACGAATTTATACGGTTTTTTACCAAGAACTCTAGCGGCCCCATTACACTCCAATCATCGACACGGCTCCTCGAATCGGTTACAAGCTCTGGGAAGTTAGCACATACACTGTCTACCCAAAGCCCCACAAATCAAGGCTTAATATATCATTTCTTGGTCTGGAGTTTAAATATTAGTTTGATGTTCGGGGTCAGAATTATCCTCTTCCGAAACGAAGTTTCAAATTTGTTTCTATGCCAGATGGTGATACACTATCAGACTGAAAATTGAAAATTTTGTCTCCGTCCGTTCGGTGAAGGGTTGAATGGGGTCGGGCGGTTTAGAGGGCGCAAAGTTCCACCAAAAACGCTTTCCCCATCGGTAGTCAGTTATATGTAATTTGGACTTACCTTCTCTCATCGTCGGACATATTCTCCCATAACACACAAGACTGACAAATGCAGTTAAAACGGTCAATACCTCCATTGCCATGGTGAAGATGTATGTCACCTAAAACGACACATTGAAATACACGGTATGTAAACATTTAGCTTCAACTGTTGCCGTCGAACATGGGAAAATGTATAATGTGTAATGCAATGTATACTATTCATTGTTGTAGAATAACACATTTCATCCTGGTGAATACAACAGGCTGCATTGCGTTGAAAGGAATTCGTGTGGTTAAATTAAACAATTACATGTTCATCCCGTAATTTACAGTTGTTTTAGTACCGGTAGTCATCCAATTGTTTTGGACTAGCAGGAATAATCCCTCTTGGGGCGAATAATATGTCGTAAGATTCCTGTGGAAAATGCAGTAAAATCACTTTGCACAACGGCCGATCATTTCAGAAGACCATTCAAACCGAATAATTTCCAAACCAAACGGGGAAAGCAAACTGCCTAAATCAAATTTGTCGTATAACTCTCAGCAGCGAAAAATTTCTAGCGCAGCAGGGAGAAACAAACTGCTTAACTCACAACCTCTCTGCAGCGTATACGAATTAACTGTGTTCAACACTCAATCCTGGGGAGTTATATATCTAGGTATGTTACTGTCAAATGGGATGTGTGGACATTTCGGACGTGTTGGTCTGTGATAGTATGATCCATATGATGTAGTGGTTTGCTGTCCTGTAATACTCATACAACAGTGTCATATTAATCGTACGCAATTCATGTAGAATAGAATAGTATTGTATTGCTCACTTTGGCCCGAACGCTAATGCGCAATTGTACAGGTTCTCGTACATACTTTGAAATAATGATTTTTCACGTGAAAGTAGACTTCTTAGCCACCATACTTGCCCCAGCAATTTTATATAGTCTGTACATGCAAACAAGAAGTCGTATTTTCACTGTATTTAATTTCCAGTGCCGTTTGTTTTGATTAAGCTATTTCTGAGATTCCATTTCATGACCTTTTAGGTCGGGTATTGTGAACATCTGCGAACACAGCTATGTGTGAGAAACAGTTAATATAACTTCAGACTGTATCGTTTGACATTGCATAGTTATGTAAATGCACTAGACTTGTACTCCATGAAACTCAAATTTGATTTGTATGT
>JAVTVY010044409.1:0-21304 GCA_036873755.1 Hanleya hanleyi | reverse complement strand
AGATATAGAAAAAAGATTAAGTGTTCAATGATTTTCTGTTGTTGTTTTTTAGGTCAGAGATCTTTGGCTTCTGACCTCTAACTTCGCATGTGATACACTCTCTCCACGTGTTTTCACTCATAAAAATGTGTACAGTAGGTAGAAAATTGTCTCGGATAAAGACTGGACATGAGGAAACGGACAGACAAATGGAAACCACCATCAACTAATATGTCCGCCTTTTGGGTGGGCATATAAAGAAGGAATGCCGAAGTATTTGCATACTATAAATAACATGTCTATATAGATTCCGGATATATTAATGTGACACGGTAAACCTACATAAATTAAATGAACCACAAAGGAGCGAGTGAAGAGGATTTAACGTAGCTTTCAACATTATTTCAGACATATCGCGACGAACCACAATACATGTATTGGGACAAGAGAGAGAGAGAGAGAAAATTGAGGTTTAACGTCGCGTTCAGCACAGAATATGAATAACAGATACTACGTGAAATGGGACAGATTGTGCAACACAGAACGTAAATTGGAACATGAGAATATGTCATAATATGTGAAGTAGGTCATCTGAATATGCCACGCAGATTTGGGAACTGGGGGTATGAAAGATCACCTGCGAATTCTGTAGCAATTGCTCAAGCCAGGGAGCGAGCATATCTAACTAAATCTGTGCCATAAATGCTGACAAGTGCATATATTGTTGGCATTGTGGGAAGTTGATGCTGGATCGACATCGGGCCTTACAGAGAAGTCGTTTGTGTTAAATGCGGTCATCTTTATCCGACGACGATATAACGCACCAATTCTCAGTGTACGAGTTGTGGCAGCGACACAGCTCACCAATTACCAATATATGCGCTGTCAGAGCATTTCCATCATAGCTCTCTAGATTTGTATCTAATACCGCTTATGCCGGTGCTAGGGGCCTTGTGGTCATCGTCACCCAAGTTACCACATGAACAGGTACAATAAAAGCGTACCTGTGATACAACACGTATCACTAATCGTTAGATTCTTGGTATGTGCTTTAGAATAGGTTAACCAGGAGACTATACTGTGAAGTCATGTGGCTCTGTCAGTATGTCGGCGCCTCTTCCAACTTCCTTTATATGTGTTGTAACCATTCACTCTAGCTGGTGCAGTTAACATTAACAAGCAGTGTTATCATGCTCTATTGTATAATAGTTGTCCGTTGACCGAATATTGGCCATGTACGAGACTGTAATTTTAATTAACATGAATATGTATCGGTTGTTAAATGGCAAGTATTCGGTCCGCTGAATCTAAAACACCTTGGAGATAAATGCACCTGTGGTAACTATGAAATGCTCAGGCTACAATGATTTTTTGCTTCGGTGTTAACAGATAGAATTCAAAACCACTGGGAATGAGCAAAACCAGGCGACCCCACGCTTTCAGGGTAATTGTCCCCAAGAAATTTTCAGTTTTTCATGTTATTTATGGCTTTCCGGCACCACAAGGAGACTTGGACGATGTCCTATCCATTGAAGACTGGCAATCAGATTTAAAGGGGACAAAGACAAAACAGAAAGAGGTTTTCTTATTTTTCACTTCATTTATTTTTCACTTCATTACAAATGCTACAATCTCGTAGTGTTCTGCATAATATATAGTATGCCTATTGGTAACTGATTTTGCTGAGTTTTATTGCTTTTCTACATTCTCACAATTATTTTCATATTCTCTATGTGTTTCCTCAATATGCTTCACCTCACTATATTGATACAGTTTTTCGTGGTTAATGATCACATCTGTCTTCTGTTTTCGTTGTTCTTATTGGTGTACTTTTCGAGCAGGTGCCAACTGTCATTTACCGTTCAAACAAGCCCAATTGATGGTTCAAAATCTGACATTCCATATTCAGACATCGTCCCTGAAAAAATCTCGAAAATCGAAAGACCTATTTCATATGATGATCAGGATCAACCGAGACGACATATGACAACACACATTGTGGAGAAATCATTCAAGTGTTTCATATGCAAGTACAGCTGAACGCACACTGCAAAACCTTTCCAATGTTCAGCGTGTATAAACAGATATGTGTCCAACAGCATCATCTGGTTACACACATCTGAATTCACACTAGGGAGATATCATTCCAATCCTCTGTGTGTGAGTATAGGTTTTGCTCGACAGAACCAGCTGAAACAACAGGAGAACTGACGGGGGGCAGGGGGGGGGAGAGGGGAGGAGAATAAACCATTTCCATGTATGGTGTATCTATACATGTATGTACGACTAGATCAGTTAGCTGTATATACGAGAGTTCATTATGTGTACAACATTTTAGAAACAAAGCTGGTTTGAACTGTCACAAACGAATTAACACGAGAAATAATCATTTCACTTGTCGCAATATAAACAGAATTGTATACGGCCGTCGAGTACACATGTGAACACCCGCACCGAATTATTCACTTAAGTGTTCAACAGGTACGGCCTATAGAGTTGGACACACTGGTTCGCGTCAATTTACATCAAAATTTTTTCATATTCGTGATCGCCATATCCCAATGCATATATGTAGTCACTTTCCCCATCCAAATCCGTTATTTGAAAATCCGACAATTTTGATTGGTCAATGGCGGCAATTTTGTTTTACGCAGCAAAATTTCAAATAAGATTTTGAGAGCCCCAGATGCATCGAACATGTGTGCAAAGTTTCGCGTTAATGGGTTTAGCGGTTCAGGACCAGAAGATTTTCAAAGGTTTTCGGCTAAATCCAAGATGGTCGCCGGAGCTTTTGGCCAATCGCCTTCATTGGGGGATATGCACCAGTTCCCATCTGGGCCAATCACCATGTGAAGTTTCAGCGACATCGGTGTATCGGTGTTCACTGTACGGATGGGACAAAATCCGGCGGAAGAAAAATAATACCAAAGACAAAAGGTGACCAGCCATACTGGCTTGGCCCCCTAATAACAAAAGGTGACCAGCCATACTGGCTTGGCCCCCTAATAAAAAATCGACCATAGAGGTCCATGTCCCCCGCTAGCAGCACCAGTTATGGTGGATGTATATCTCATATCATTGATAACAGTATGATTTGAAAATGGAGATATCGCTGATGAGCTTAACATAAATCTAATACAGCAGATGGCACCCATATTGGATTATGCACATCCATAAAACATAATACATGACTGTCCTCTCACTAAGGTCAAGGGACTCCCCAAGTTTGAAGCAGATCAGTTGAATCGTACTCCAGCTATTGTCCGGACAAGATCAAACTGCTTACAATCCAATATGGCTGACGGCGGCCATATTAGATTACGTACATTGCTGGAAAACAATCCCAACTGTCCTCTCACCAATGTCAAGGCACACCCCAAATTTGAAGTTGATCGATTAAATCGTTCACGAGTTATTGTCCGGACAAGAAAATCTAAGATCCAACTACTTATAATCCAATATGGCTGACGGTGGCCATATTGGATTATGCACATCGCTGAAAAAAAATCCAAACCGTCCTCTCACCGATGTCAAGGCACTCCCCAAGTTTGAAGTAGATCAGTTGAATCGTACTCCAGTTATTGTCCGGACAAGATCAAACTGCTTAAAATCCAATGAAATCCAGTATGGCTGATGGTGGCCATATTGGATCAAGCACGTCCTTGAAAAACAATCCTAATCCTCCTCTCAACAATGTCAAGGTACTCCCCACATATGAAGTAGATCGGTTGAATCGTTCTCGAGTTGTTGTCCGGACAAGACCCAACTGCTTATAATCCAATATGGCTGATGGCGGCCATATTAGATTACGCACATTGCTGAAAAACAATCGCAACCGTCCTCTCACCAATGTTAAGGCACACACAAAGTTTGAAGTTGATCGGTTAAATCGTTCATGAGTTATTGTCCGGACAAGAAAATCTAAGATCCAATTGCTTATAATCCAATATGGCTGATGGCGGCCATATTAGATTATGCACATTGCTGAAAAACAATCCCAACCGTCCTCTCGCCAATGTCAAGGCATACCCCAAGTTTGAAGTTGATCGGTTAAATCGTTCACGAGTTCTTGTCCGGACAAGAAAATCTAAGATCGAACTGCTTATAATCCAAAATGGCTGACGGCGGCCATATTTGATTACGCACATTGCTGAAAAACAATCCCAACCGTCCTCTCGCCGATGTCCAGGCACACCCCAAGTTTGAAGTTGATCGGTTAAATCGTTCACGAGTTATTGTCCGGACAAGAAAATCTAAGATCGAACTGCTTATAATCCAAAATGGCTGACGGCGGCCATATTTGATTACGCACATTGCTGAAAAACAATACCAACCGTCCTCTCACCAATGTCAAGGCACACCCCAAGTTTGAAGTTGATCGGTTAAATCGATCACGAGTTATTGTCCGGACAAGAAAATCTAAGATC
The DNA here is from genome assembly GCA_036873755.1 of Hanleya hanleyi. Classification (NCBI taxonomy): domain Eukaryota; kingdom Metazoa; phylum Mollusca; class Polyplacophora; order Lepidopleurida; family Hanleyidae; genus Hanleya; species Hanleya hanleyi. Next base: position 16,898 of record JAVTVY010044409.1, on the reverse strand, counting down.
GAACTGCTTATAATTCAAAATGGCTGACGGCGGCCATATTTGATTACGCACATTGCTGAAAAACAATCCCAACCGTCCTCTCACCAATGTCAAAGCACACACCAAGTTTGAAGTTGATCGGTTAAATCGTTCACGAGTTATTGTCCGGACAAGAAAATCTAAGATCGTACTGCTTATAATCCAAAATGGCTGACGGCGGCCATATTGGATTACGCACATTGCTGAAAAACAATCCCAACCGTCCTCTCGCCAATGTCAAGGCACACCCCAAGTTTGAAGTTGATTGGTTAAATCGTTCACGAGTTATTGTCCGGACAAGAAAATCTTACGGAATTACGGAATCACGGACACCGGTGTTTCTAAGTCCTCCCCCCCTACTAAGTAGCGGGGGACAATGACAGACACAAGACAGTATGAGTTTTCTATGTTAACTGTACGACTCTACAATTATCGGTAAACCGAGATATATATGTGCAATGTTCCGCAACAACAACAACAACAACAACAACAAAAAGTTCCCCGTACAGAAACCATCGCACAGATTAAAAAGATTTACAGGAATTTTAAACGTTACAACATGTCGGTCATCCCCGTACGATCTGGGGCGATTTCATTGGTTGGTTTGGGAGAAGATGATTTTTTGGTCGAAAAGTGGCGATGGGCACTATATCCCATAAACCGACAAATGAAATCAGATTTCGACTTCTCTAAGTTTTACGCGTAATTGATCAATTTAATATCACAAATTTTTTATTCTCTACGATTATCGGTAACCGAGATATATGTGCAATGTTCCGCAACAACAACAACAACAGCAACAACAAAGTTCCCCGTACAGAAACCATCCCACAGATTAAAAAGATTTATAGGAATTGATTAAAAAGACTTATAGGAATTTTAAACGTTACAACATGTCGGTCATCCCAGTACGATCTCGGGCGATTTAATTGGTCGGTTTGGTAGAAGATGATTTTTTGGTCGAAAAGTGACGATGGGCACTATATCCCATAAATCGACAAATTAAATCAGATTTCGACTTCGCTAAGTTTTACGTCTAATTGATCAATGTAATATCCCAAATTTTTGATACTCTACGGTTATCGGTAACCGAGATATATGTGCAATGTTCCGCAACAACAACAACAACAACAAGGAAAAGTTCCCCATACAGAAACCATCGCACAGATTAAAAAGATTCATAGGAATTTTAAACGTTACAACATGTCGGTCATCCCCGTACGATCTGGTGCGATTTCATTGGTCGGTTTGGGAGAAGATGATTTTTTGGTCGAAAAGTGCCGATTGGCACTATATCCCATAAACCGACAAATGAAATCAGATTTCGACTGCGCTAAGTTTTACGCCTAATTGATCAATGTAATATCCCAAATTTTTGATACTCTACGGTTATCGGTAACCGAGATATATGTGCAATGTTCCGCAACAACAACAACAACAACAAGGAAAAGTTCCCCGTACAGAAACCATCGCACAGATTAAAAAGATTTATAGGAATTTTAAACGTTACAACATGACGGTCATCCCCGTACGATCAGGGGCGATTTCATTGGTCGCTTTGGGAGAAGATGATTTTTTGGTCGAAAAGTGCCAATGGGCCCTATATCTCATAAACCGACAAATGAAATCAGATTTTGACTTCGCCAAGTTTTACGCCTAATTGATCAATGTAATATCCCAAACTTTTGATACTCTACGATTATCGGTAGGCCTAACCGAGATATATGTGCAATGTTCCGCAACAACAACAACAACAACAACAACAACAAGGAAAAGTTCCCCGTACAGAAACCATCGCACAGATTAAAAAGATTTGGAGGAATTTTAAACGTTATACAACATGTCGGTCATCCCCGTACAATCTGGGGCGATTTCATTGGTCGGTTTGGGAGAAGATGATTTTTTGGTCGAAAAGTGCCGATGGGCACTATTCCCATAAACCGACAAATGAAATCAGATTTTTACTTTGCTAAGTTTTACGCCTAATTGACCAATGTAATATCCCAAATTTTTGATACTCTACGATTATCGGTAACCGAGATATATGTACAATGTTCCGCAACAACAACAACAACAACAAGGAAAAGTTCCCCGTGCAGAAACCATCGCACAGATTAAAAAGATTTATAGGAATTTTAAACTTTACAACATGTAGGTCATCCCCGTACGATCAGGGGCGATTTCATTGGTCGGTTTGGGAGAAGATGATTTTTTGGTCGAAAAGTGGCGATGGGCACTATATCCCATAAACCGACAAATGAAATCAGATTTCGACTTAGCTAAGTTTTGCGCCTAATTGATCAATGTAATATCCCAAATTTTTTATACTCTACGACTATCGGTAACCGAAATATATGTGCAATGTTCCACAACAACAACAACAACAACAACAACATCAATTCACAAATTTGGGTGATTTTCATCTGAGAATAACGGCAAAACTATTGAAGCTAGGCTGAAACGGTTAGTATATTGCCGAAAGCTGCTCCTGGACAATTTAATACAATAAACTGCAAGGCTGTACCTTTCATAGTTCCAGAGTTACAGCCGGTACAAGATGTGTTCTGTGATGTGTTCTGTGATGTGTTCCGTTTTTGACAAAATTCAAGATGGCGGACAAACCACGTGACCGAGGAGCAAAATTTTTGCCTATTCGTGATCGCCATATCGCAATGCATATATGTGGTCACTTTCCCCATTCAAATCCGTAATTTAAAAATCCGACAATTTTGATTGGTCAATGGCGGCCATTTTGTTTTACGCAGCAAAATTTCGAATAGGATTTTGAGAGCCCCAGATCCATCGAACATGTGTGCCAAGTTTCGCGTTAATCGGTTTAGCGGTTCAGGACAAGAAGATTTTCAAAGGTTTTCGGCTAAATCCAAGATGGCCGCCAGAGCCTTTGGCCAATCGGCTTCATTGGGGGATATGCATCAGTTCCCATATGGTCCAATCACCATGTAAAGTTTCAGCGACATCGGTGTATCGGTGTTCATTGTACGAGTGTCACAAAATCTGGCGGATGTGCGCTAACACAGACAAATCAAAACTGGACAGATTTGCCTGGGCCTGATTGCCCTGGTGTACGAGTACTGTGATGCACTAAGTCTGGCACAAGCTATCAAAATGCAGTGCCTCTGATATTTTGGAAAGCGACGAATTGTACCGTGTATTTGCATATAATAAACATCTGTGTTAACGGACAGATCAAATCTCGATAGATTCGTCTGGGCCTGTTCGCACTTGTGTACGAGTACTGTGAAGGTTGGTCAGTTATTAACTACACATGATAATTTAATCCATAACTATTCTTTCTCCAAATTTTATTCTTGCGGTTTTGTCCACTGGGGCTTTTGTCCATCAACTGAACAAAGATGTTATGCTTTGATTAGGTTTTGATGCCTTTTGCCTGGCGCCTGGATGAGTGGAATATAATTCTCACGTTTTAAAACTTGACAATGGTCAATTTCCTGTTACAACTTGTATATTTATTTCCCTCGTGGAAGTACCGAAGTCACCGTGCAGCCGACATGGTGTTGTTGTTGTTGTTGTTGTTGTCAGTTGTCACTAAATTTTCACCTCGAAATTACCATGTGCATCTGTGCACACGCTAAAAACCACAAATCATGATCCATTCAACATTAATCACGCATAATATATATATAAGATAGGTACAAACACGCAGTAAACGAGTTTATAAGCGAAAAACCACTGCAGCTAGAGGAAACGACATCGACCACACTTACCGGTACCGGCTTCTTTGTAAATCGTGCACTCCACACTTCATCCCATACTTGAACACATAGCATGTGAACCAACCGGTGTGACCGTTAGCCAATACGTGTTAGCCAACGTTTCGTACCCATGCTCACAGCAATTAGAAGAAACATCGGGAAACGATGCAATATATATGACAGACAATAAAACGCAAAAAGGAATAAGTGTGACAATTATCTTATTTCAACAATCATCTTTGAATTATATTGAATCATTTTTACTCTCTGTACGCAGTTCAATGCCAATGAATAAAATGAAACTGAATTAATTCCGTAATCAGCTGCAAAACCTATTCTTCAAAATCATCATACTGGCGGTAGTATAAAAAATGGCACTTGTTGGGAGACTGGACTTGGAAATCGATTGTCTTAACTTTAATGGTTTTCAAGTAACGGATTTGTGGACGGGGAAAATGTATAAATATGTGTTATCTGATATGACGATCACGAATATGCAAACATTTTGCTCCTAGGTCAAGTGGTTTGACCGTCATCTGGAATTTTGTCAGAACACATCTCTCACAGGCTATAACTCTGAAACTAATTTGCGAATTGAGTGGTTTGTGTTAACGGATTTTCCATGATTTGATGGTCGCTGGATTGAGAACTAGTTTAAACCCTACTTGCTCATTCACACACTAGACGGGAAGCCGCTTCTCCCTGATATTGTGGGTGCTATTTCTCAGCAACCATCAGATCAATCGTGCTCAAAATTCACACACAAATTAGGCATGAGGAGATCTAGAGCATATTGAAAGTTGGTCGTGATTGGTCTCAGGGTTCAGCGGCCATCTTGGATTTACCTCGTTTCCATAATTTTTTTGTAAACTCTTCTCCTCTGAAACCTCGTTTTCAGAAAAATCTTGCAAACTGCAGTATATTGACTCACATTTAGTAGTATAAAAGCGCATTTCGAGCTCTATTGAGCTGTGTCGAGCAATACACAGAGGATGGTATAGTAACAGTATACTCACATTTAGTAGTATAAAAGCGCATTTCGAGCCCTATTGACCCTGTGGCGCAATGCGCAGAGGGTAGTATATTAACAGTATATTGACTCACATTTGGTACTATAAAAGCGCATTTCAATCCTTATTGACCTTGCGGCGCAATGCGCAGAGGGTAGTATAGTAACAGTATATTGACTCACATTTAGTAGTATAAAAGCGCATTTCCAGCCCTATTGAACTTAGTAGTATAAAAGCGCATTTCGAGCCCTATTGACCTTGCAGCACAATGCGCAGAGGATAGTATAGTAACAGTATATTGACTCAAATTTAGTAGTATAACAGCGCATTTCAATCCTTATTGACCTTGCGGCGCAATGCGCAGAGGGTAGTATAGTAACAGTATGTTGACTCACATTTAGTAGTATAAAAGCGCATTTCTAGCCCTATTGAACTTAGTAGTATAAAAGCGCATTACGAGCCCTATTGATCCTGCGGCGCAATGCGCAGAGGGTAGTATAGTAACAGTATATTGAGTAACATTTAGTAGTATAAAAGCGCATTTCGAACCCTATTGACATTGCTGCGCAATGCGCAGAGGGTAGAATAGTAACAGTATATTGACTCACAGTAGTATAAAAGCGCATTTAAAGCCCTATTGTCCTTGCGGCGCAGTGCGCAGAGGAGTGTATAGTAACAGTATATTCACTTACATTTAGTAGTATAAAAGTGCATTTTGATCCCTGTTGACCTTGCGGCGCAATGCGCAGAGGATAGTATAGTAACAGTATATTGACTCACATTTAGTAGTATAAAAGCGCATTTCGAGCTCTATTGACCTTTTGGCGCTGGATTGAGAACTAGCTTAAACCCTACTTGCTCATTCACACACTAGATCGGAAGCCGCCAAAACTGCTTGCAGTTCTAGTTATTATTATTATCTGATCAATAATTTGCTTCCTTCAACTTTAATTTCTATTTCATTAATAAATTATAACAGCATTGATGAGCAGATGTTAAATAAGACAAAGATCTCGTGATTTTACCATGACAATGATTCAGTGCATGTTCTTGGGTAAAACATGCGCAATTGCGGTAACACATTTACCAAGAACATGTCTCACAGGTTCATCTCTGACTTTGCTATCTCTTTGTTACTCCAGCTTCATTTCAATGATTTAGGATATCGATAAGATCATTCGCGGATTACATCAAGGTTGAATAGTCCATACATCTCTGGACCCACTCGCTGCTAAAGATTATGCCCTCAAGGTTGCGTTAAGTCGTATTCTCCCAGCAAATGGTGATGAATGATTAAAGGAAACTTTTTTTTGGCTGTGGTGACGAGATTGGATATCGGGGGGAATCAACGGAAGGAATCAAGGGAAGACACCTCATAGATCGAGCAATGTGGATTTCTTGCTTTTACGCTCAAAGGTATGAAATAATCAGGAATGAAGCTTTTTCCGGAATGGTCGCGAGACTGCGTACAACGAAAACTCCAATCAAAGGCATAAATCGATTCGGAGTATAATGGAATATCTCGCGTGTTTCGTCATAACTTAAGCTCAAAAACGAATAAAGAGCTGTAACTTTCTTGTTCAATAACTCATCTCCTTGGGATCGTTATCAGCTTATTTGCATAACCCAGATTTGACAGATCCTGAGTAAATAATTAATGGAGACTATGTGGGATCCAAACCTTAGGAAACGTTACTTGGACGTGATCGGCGCCGTCAGTGGCGCTGAATGATCCTATTTCTGTTACACTGTTACAGATAAACACGCATGATATATTCAACTTGTTGTCAGCAGAAGTCTTTAATCATATCAAATTAGGCATAAAATGAGGGCAAATACAGGACGACAGGCTAGTTTACTTTAACAGAGAATCGGACAGTAGTTTTCAATGATGTGGACAAGACATCACGTTTTTTGCTATCGCCACATCCGTATCAATAATAATAATAATAATAATAATAATAATAACTTTATTTAGTCTGGGTGGCTTGATTAGCACGCAGGCTAGTCTCCCTCAAGGCCCAGAAAGTGTGTTAATAGAGTAGTTAGTAAAAATACAGATAAATATATATAAATATGCCTATAACACATCAATGGACCAAAGCTTACTGCAAAAATATACAATATACTCTTACGAATGGAAATGTTTCAGAATCAATGTCATGGCATCGGTGTCCCCCTATGACATCGGTGCCACCCTATGACATCGGTGCCCCCCTATGGCATCGGTACCACCCTATGACATCGGTGCCACCCTATGACATCGGTGCCACCCTATGACATCGGTGCCCCCATATGACATCGGTGCCACCCTATGACATCGGTGTCCCCCTATGACATCGGTGCCACCCTATGACATCGGTGCCCCCCTATGGCATCGGTGCCACCTTAAGTCATCTTAACATATTACAGGTGACTTTAATTTGATGAAAGGCGACGCTGGCCTATGTAGCTTGATGTTTGGGTAGCCTATGTAGCTTGTGGAGAGGAGAGATTCTGAACGAGAAATACCTCAAACACACAAGAACATGCTACACCGAGGCAGCAAAAAGGTCGTATTGGAATAACAGGCTAATGAAACTTGTATAAACACTCCATCAGCGTGTCAAGTGTAAGACAAAGGTTAATAACCCACGTTAAATAGGCCAACTATTGACAATCGAGGAAATGGAGAGCATTTGATTTCCTCTTGGGAAGGCCGAAGAAACCTTCTACATGCATGCATGATATTTAGACAATAGCACAAGCATGATCTGGGCGATGAACAACTGATGTATTCTACGAGAGAATTGCAGCCTGGTCTTGCAGATTTAATAGTGTTCGCCAGAGGAGCTCAAGGAACTGTTTACCCAGAGAACCCCGATAATCACCCACATTGATAGATTTATTGAAGCCTAATCAGGTACAGACGGCGATAGAACATCAATATAACTCGGTTTCAAAGACATGTCAGCTGAAATTTTGAATTGGATACTGTTTTGGATATTGTCTTATCATTCAAATTAATTGAAATTCTTATGAAAAACATGAAATTGCAGGACTTCGTACACTTAGGTTCAATTCAGTCAAGCTTTGGTATGATGACTGATTAATGGGTCGTTTAATGGATCCTGGTTAGTCAAAATATTTCGGACTGGTGAAACCTTATATCGAAAGGTCCAATAGTGATATAAAAGATGCTATTTGTTCAAATCAAGTCGGAAACATTCTTTGATGTTTGGCGTTCTCTGTGGATTTATGGTGCGTATGGCGAAGTGCTTCTGAACATATGTTCTGTTCATATGTACAGTCACAATCAAAGCGTGACTGAGATACATCATAATCTGGATAAGGACTTCACAACGTATATCATATGGATTCAGAATACTGATCAGCGATACGGATTTGATATTGTTGGAACATCATGATGTCTTGCTGGCACCATTGAAACCTGTTGATCGCTTCTGTCTTGCCGGAAATTAGCCTATGCTTATGTATACTATGCTTGTCTTTTGGAATTTGGTGCTAATGCTGTTATATTGAATATGGAAAAGGACTTTGGATTATGGACGCGAGTATTCTTTAATGGACGACGGCTGAATTATGAATGACGGACCAGACGCTTGTAATTCACGATCTGAATGGGGACCAGACGCATGAGCAAGTCCGTTTAAATCCAATGCCCGAGGAGTTTTGATATTTTTTACCAACAATTTTTACTACAAAGTAAATAGGATAGCCTAGTTTTATGTATGCTATGATTTGTCCTTTCAGTTTGGTGCTAATGTTATTATATGAATCAGGTCTTTGGATTATGGACGCGGAATTTCTTAAATGGACGACGGCTGAATATTGAATGACGGACTAGACGCTTGTATTCTATACAAAGTACTTTATCAATAGTTTTTCATGAATATACTAACATGGAAAGTCAATATGGAAGAGGAACCTTTTATCACAATATCATTCACAAACAATATCTTCAAAATATCATTGTCTGATTTGAGTAGTGGCAATATAATTGCACATATCCTGCGGTGAAGAGGAAACCATATATTTCCTCAGAGAAATAGGCTTCTGTTATTAATCTCTGAACTTACTTTAAAACCTACAGATCTTTGCGGTCCCACGAATTGCCAGGTAATTTCATTCGTTTGTTTTCAAAACCACTTAAGTGATAGTCATGAGGTGGTTCAGCTCAATACGCTCCGAATGAAAGCCTGGCCCTGTCTGACATTTACTTTCCAGCCCGCGAGACATCAATTCCTCGTCGCTTCTATCTCGTTATCCCATCGAAAATATGTGTGAAGGATATTGTTCTTGATATTTGGGGCAAATCATTTATTTCTGTTAAGCGATTTCCATTGCACTGCTGGCAGACTTACTCCCGAAAATGTATTTTACTCAACCCAGCTTGCAGGCTAGACTGAACCTTTTCCTGATAAAAAAACAACTCTTAGACGTTATCTAATTGAATAGATTATTCTTGATCAATTCTCAATAAATGGATAATACTGTCCGGCAATATCAGTACACCTTATTCATCTAAGGTATTATTCGCTCATCGTTCAACTGTATGTCTCAAGGATATTGTTCGAGCTATTTCAGGAACATAATATCTAATTTTATGGCGGTGAAGATATACTTCAACATATTCCCGAAGATATTTTCTGTTGAATTAAGTCCGTCTTGAAGTATACTGGAGTTTTTTTTTAGTGTATTTTATAATACTTTAGATTGGTTTGATTTAGACATCACCACTAAGTGGGCTGAGGTTTTCAATCTGAGATATAATGGTCTCTGGACTAATTGCTTAGACTACACAGATGAATTACCCTTTCTCATTTTCTAGCTGGCTTCATAACCATATACTTGTAAAAAAGCTTTGAAAACACATAGAAAACGGCCCCAACTAATAAGTGGCCGATTGAGAGTTCGAAAACGTCAACATGAAATGCCGTTGACGTAGAGATCAAGTTTTGTCAACCGAGTCGAATTATTGAGATAAGCAAATTTATTCAGGGACTCGCATAACGAGGACTCGCATAACCTAGTGGAATCCTTCACAGAAATGGCAATACAATATGTGGTTCCTAAAGACTTACATTTGTCAACCAATTCTCCAGAAATTGCCTGGTAGCATTTTGATATTTGCAGGGTGATACACCTGGATGGTCCTTTTCAGTGACCGATCCTGTCAAAGCCGCACGTTGGTAATATGCCATGTCAAAGCTGCACGTTGGTATTGTCCAGTCCTTGCTATACGTTAGTAATATTGTCCTGTCAGTGCTGCATGCTGATGACACTGACGCCCTGATAAAGCTGCACATTTGTGATATTGTCCTGTCCAAGTTGCACATTGGTGTTTCTAACCTGCACGTTGATGATATTGTGTGGTTATTGTAGACTCATCAATCGTCGAGATCGGTCAACGAAAAAGTTCCACAACTAAATAACATGTATATGGACCATTTTCCATGTCAGTATACAATGCTTCAATCTGGAAGAGTGGTTTGCAGATATCATACAGAAAGATGGTATAATACCATCCCTGAAGAACATCACCATTTTATGTGAGAAATGACCCGCATTTGGGTGGGTAAAATATTTGGGTCCTCCTCTGGAGCGTTTCGTCATTAAACGTTCCACAAATAGAAGTGCTTACGTCCATTCGATATCCAAACGCTTGGTAGCTTATGCTGGTTCCATTTCTAGCAGTAATTTCTTAGTGAATTGTCTGGCCTGAAAGTAATAACAATAGTTCTTCCAAATAGATAATTGAGTCAATGCTATTGTTCAGGCTATTTAGGACCCATCAATAGATAATTGAGTCAATGCTATTGTTCAGGCTATTTAGGACCCATCAATAGATAATTGAGTCAATGCTATTGTTCAGGCTATTTAGGACCCATCAATAGATAATTGAGTCAATGCTATTGTTCAGGCTATTTAGGACCCATCAATAGATAATTGTGTCAATGCTATTGTTCTATTTAGGACCCATCAATAGATAATTGAGTCAATGCTATTGTTCAGGCTATTTAGGACCCATCAATAGATAATTGAGTCAATGCTATTGTTCAGGCTATTTAGGACCCATCAATAGATAATAATTGAGTCAATGCTATTGTTCAGGCTATTTAGGACCCATCAATAGATAATTGAGTCAATGCTATTGTTCAGGCTATTTAGGACCCATCAATAGATAATTGAGTCAATGCTATTGTTCAGGCTATTTAGGACCCATCAATAGATAATTGAGTCAATGCTATTGTTCAGGCTATTTAGGACCCATCAATAGATAATTGAGTCAATGCTATTGTTCAGGCTATTTAGGACCCATCAATATCGTTTGGTTGTACTATTTCAGTAAGAATATAGCGTTGGTATTTTCCTTAAGATTTTCCACATCGAATTAATCCAGTTGCATTTACAATCTACATTCCATATCTTTACCATTTATATCCGGTGAATCAAACAATGCCAAAATTTCAGGATTTACAGGTTGACGCGGTCCGTCAAGACGGTTCAGTACGTAACATAATTTCGGGGGGCATCCCCCTAATTATTTTTCTTACCCCTTGAGTTGCAGTGTGCGCGATCTTTGGCACAGCGCTTCGTAGTTCAAGCTCAAGTCAGAGTTTGGGTCGGCATGCATACAATCTAATTAAAATTAAATCCTATCTGCTCCCCATTTGGATATGTCACTTGTAGGATCTAACCGGCTTGCAGTAACTCGCGTGTTAACCACTCTCGAGAACGCTTCATAGTGCATTGAAGGAAACATTGATGACAAAGAATTTTTGGTTGGCTCAGCCGAATTAGCCGGCTCGCTGGTGGGGTGTCTTTTCATGTTGCCGCGGTCCCGACATTGTGGCACCATAATACGGGGTAGATATATGGACTGATCTTTGGTGTAAACGTTGGGGTAAATGGACACAGTGAACATATCTCCCCTCCCCGACTGCAAATGGATGAGTCCAGATGCGACCATGATGTCATAATGCTATTAAATATCCAAGGTACGGGCGCCCAGAACAGCAAATTCAATTGAAATACGTAAGATCCTATATAGCGACATGTACGATTGGGGAGCATTGATAGGATATTAATTTATTAACATTGGGCATGCATAGTAAGTGTAATAGATTGTGGCAGTATTCATATGGACCGTCAGAATCAAAGAGTGCCGGAAATATCTGACAAATCAGAATTCAACCTGGCGCGGCGTAAAATATATCTGTCAGCCAGACGAATGAGATAACAGGAAAATTACGGCGATTTCCCCTCTTCGAATATATCTAATGCCCATCGGGCTTCTTGCTTATATGTGATATAAAAATGTCTTTCATGTTAACTTTGATTTAAGCAACTCGGTGGTCAGAGGAATGCCAGACCGTATACGGTATATGACAATCTCCAACATGTGTCCGAGAAAGTGCTCGAAAATGTACTAACTTATACGAAATCACAGATTCACAACGTTTCCAGGCGGGGAAATGGGGGGGGAGGCGTATGGAGTACTAAATATCATACAGAAAAATCCACGAAACCAGTTCGCCTTGCTATTCCTAGCAGTATAACATTTTCACACAAAGTGTAGTCACAAGGCACATGCCTCAATTAGAAGCGTTAAGATCGTTGAGTGGCACATGTGGTTCATAAAAAGAATGAGGACTTCAACTACAGCTCACAAACATCTTGGACTTGAGAAGCACCAAAGGTCTTCTTGGAATAACAGGCCAAATGCACTGACAAAAACACTCCATGAACGTGTCAAGTATTATACAAGGGTTAATAACTGACATGAAATAGCTGGATTATTGACGTGTGCGGAAATGGCAAACTTTCGATTGCCTTCGGTACAGACTGAAGAATCCATCCTCATGCAGATGTAATGGCAGGAGCAATAGTTCAGGATGAGGGATGAGTGGTTAACAACTTTTGTACTCTACGAGGAAATTATAGTCTGCTGGGGCAGTTTTGAACTGTTTGAAACCAGATCTCCACAGACGTTGGTAGATGTAGTGGAATGTGACATCGACAAGACTCAGGCTAACAATGAAAATGATTGTTATATCGTTAAAATTAATTAATCACACGAGCAGTAAATTGTCAGAACAGCAAGAGAGTATAGGACAATGTACACTTCTGAAGCTTCTTGTATTTCAGAGTTGTCAAGATATTCTGTTTCTCTAAGCGAATATTGTCGATATGACTGGTTCGTCCCAGTGACTGATATCTGGGACGTCAGATTATCGATCAAATTTAGCATGGACAGTAGTATAGAAAGGTGAAATTGTGTCTCATTGACCTCAGAAATTTGCATATTTTGTGGAGGTCACGTGGAGGTCACACAGCCAATGAGAAGCGAGTATTTTGACCTCTGACCAAAAAGCTACCTCCAGCACAGGAGAGTTCCAAATTTGCATATCACGTGACCCAGGTCAAAGATGTATTCCTCCGCGGTGATGCGGTCATGTCTGGCGGTGATTCGGTCTGCTTCCGCGGAGAAAAAGTAGTCCCTAGATAAAATGGTCCGATGGGGTCGAGTGAGGTATCAAAGTGAAGCTTATGTGAAGGGGCATCTAATGGGCTGGGTGTAGGGTGGTCAAAATGGCGGCCTGTGGGAGGTGGTGGTGGTGGGTTTAAAATGGCGGCCTGTGGGAGGTGGTGGTGGTGGGTTCAAAATGGCGGCGCAAGGGAGCAAACGAGGCGGTGGGGAGGTCACGGGGAGAAAAACCCCTCACATCACCCTCAAAAAAACCTCTAAGCCATATAATAATAATAAACATAATCTATAGGTGTTGTACCATGTTAATAGCATCAGTCTAGCATCTGTACCACCCTAGGGTCGAGCGTTTATTGTCCCGTGTATCTCCGCAGAAAATCAACAAACAAAATGGCGGCTCCAGGATGGTGTGGGGACGCCCTTTCCACATCACGGCGTCGATCATAGCGCCATCTGCACACACTGACGCAAGGGAGACAACTCGTGTGGCCCAAGGATATGGAAATAGCCGTTTTGGAGCTAGGGGAGTTACTACTGGTCCAGTGGGGTCGAGTGATGTATCAATGTGAAGCCTATGTGAGGGGGCATCTGATGGGCTGGGTGTGGGGTTGAACTAGCGTCATTCTGCGCATGCGCGGTGGCCCAAGGGTATGGAAATAGCCGTGTTGGAGCTAGGGGAGTTACTACTGGTCCAGTGGGGTCGAGTGAGGTATCAAAGTGAAGCCTAGGTGAGGGGGCATCTGACTGGACTACTGGGGTTGAACTAGCGTCATTCTGCGCATGCGCGGTGGCCCAAGGGTATGAACATAGCCGTGTTGGCATGTAGGGGAGTTACTCATGGTCCAATGGGGTCGAGTGAGGTATCAAAGTGAAGCCTAGGTGAAGGGGCATCTGACTGGACTAGTGGGTTTGAACTAGCGTCATTCTGCGCATGCGCGGTAGCCCAAGGGTATGGAAATAGCCGTGTTGGCATGTAGGGGAGTTACTACTGGTCCAGTGGGGTCGAGTGAGGTATCAAAGTGAAGCCTAGGTGAAGGGGCATCTGACTGGACTAGTGGGGTTGAACTAGCGTCATTCTGCGCATGCGCGGTGGCCCAAGGGTATGGAAATAGCCGTGTTGGCATGTAGGGGAGTTACTCATGGTCCAATGGAGTCGAGTGAGGTATCAAAGTGAAGCCTAGGTGAAGGGGCATCTGACTGGACTAGTGGGGTTGAACTAGCGTCATTCTGCGCATGCGCATAGACGTTTTGGGATGTAGGGGAGTCCCTAATGGTGCAATGGGGTCGAGTGAGGTATCCAAGTGAAGCCTAGGTGAAGGGGCATCTGATGGGTTGGGTGTGCGGTAGGAAAATCATTCTGCGCATGCGCAGATGCAATGCGGAGCTCTCGTCCAATCAGAAGCGAGTATTTCAAATCCGCCACGGAGCTCTCGTCCAATCAGAAGCGAGTATTTTGACCCGGTGCATTATGGGACATATCCAAGATGGCGGCACGTATGTTCAAGATGGCGGCACATCCGGTGTCGAAAACTGGCCATTTTTGTCGGGATGTGGTCACCTAGTGTCGAAAACTGGACCCTGTATGGGTCCCGCTAGACGTGTTGGAGCTAGGGGAGCCACGAATGGGCCAATGGAGTCGTATGAGGTATCCAAGTGAAGCCTTCGTGAAGGGGCATCTGATGGGCTGGGTGTGGGGTTGAACTATCGGCATTCTGCGCATGCGCAGTCTGGCCGTAGTATAGAAATAGACGTGTTGGGGTGTAGGTGGGCCCCTAGTGGGTCGATGGGATCGAGTGAGGTATCCATGTGAAGCCTAGGTGAGGGAGTTACACTAGGGTGTCGTTTCCATTCTGCTGCGCAGGTCACGTGGGGGTTGTGACGTCACTTCCGGGTTTTTCACTAAAACTACCTCCAAACATAGAAGAGTTCCAATGTTTCCTCTTAGACGTCCGTATGTTCAACCGCCGGGGTGTTTTCCCGCCGCGGCTCGCCCCGGCCCCGCAGCGCGAGCGCGCGCGCGAGTTCTCCGGAAGTGCGCGTCATCCCCGGCAGTGCGCGCGCGCGCGGGTCAAAAGGTCAAAGGGTCACCTCCAGGTCAAACGGTCCAATGTCCAATGAGACAATGTTGCGGCATCGCGATAGTCAGAGCTTGAGCACAAAAAAGGAGATTCTAGATGAACCTGGGAAAGATGGGCAGTTCCATTTGGACCAATCAGCGGTCGAGAAAAAAGAGCCAATCAGCGGTCGAGAAAAAGAACCAATCAGCGGTCGAACAATCAGCCAATCGAATTGGGGTACTCACGGTGTGATTTCGCTGACGTCCGCGCCTACATCCGGGTTCTTGTACACCCGGGTAATGTTTTCTGGACATGGATGGGTTAGCTTTGGCTCCATTCTAGGCCACTGATTGGCTAATACGGTGTTCAAAACCACTTTCATGCATTATGCTCATAGAACTTATAGTAATAATCTATACGTGTTGGACGAGTCTCTTCACTCACCGTATACACGCACTTTAATGAAATGCCCGCTCCAAACCTAGACCAAAAACACGTACTTGGTCTGTAGGCTGATTTCATTGGCTCTCTATTTTTACTATAGTGCTCTTCTTGCATTCTAACCTTGATGGGTTACCTAGAACTTATAGTCATAAACATAATCTATACGTGTTGGACGAGTCTTCACTCACCGTATACACGCACCTCAATGAAATGCCCGCTCCAAACCTAGACCAAAAACACGTACTTGGTCTGTAGGCTGATTTCATTGGCTCTCTATTTTTACTATAGTGCTCTTGCATTCTAACCTTGATGGGTGACATTTTGGCCCCATCCTACACCACTGATTTCAGTTTGACTGAATCTTCAGATGCATTATGAATAAAACACACAAGACAGGGGTTTTTTTTTTTTGGTGAGATCTCATTTTTTTTATTCAGTGAACAACAACAACGTGAGAACAACCACGTGAAAACTGAAGCCCAGAACAAGGGGCTTGTAATTAATTGAAGCCCAGAACAAGGGGCTTGCACATTGAAGCCCAGAACAAGGGGCTTGTAAACTTAAGCCCAGAACAAGGGGTTTGTAATTAACTTAAGCCCAGAACGGGGCTTGTACATTGAAATGATGGGCGGCCCAGTCATAGACGAGTACATCGCGGTCCTCGGCCTTGGGGTACTCGTCAAACATCTGTACGATGGTAGATAAGGGTCTTCCCCGGCATCGATGGTACAGGTAAAAGCAATATTGTCCGCACACGCCACTGGTCAGGCTTTGCAACGTTTGACTGTTCCAACACCACGTCTCTGTGCCTTGATCCATGAAGTCTGTTAAATCGGGATGGAGGGGTGGCAGGCCGTACGGGTCAAAGTATTCGCCCTGCTCTTCTGTCAAGTACACGGCCACCCAGTGTTCACCGGGCCGATCCATCGGTCCGTGTTGAGAACGTAAGCAGCCGGATACATACGGTCTAATGGAAACACATCTCGGGCGAACACCCCTCTAAAGACCCTACGTGTCTCTGGGTCATTCTCCAGCACGGTGGTTATCTGGTCTGTATCCATGTTAGGTGGAGAAGTCACACAGGACGTTGCGCGCCTTGTTCACTTGAATGATGTTGTCAAACTCGGCGTAGCAGATCACATTG